>JABUQX010044743.1:30000-32500 GCA_015478945.1 Trachelipus rathkii
ATTATTTTTATTATTATTATATTATTATTATTATTATTATTATTATTATTATTATATTTTTATTATTATTATTATTATATTATTATTATTAATTATTATTATTATTATTATTATAATTTATTATTATTATTATTATTATTATTATTATTTATTATTATTATTATTATTATTATTTATTTATAATTATTATATATTGTTATTATATTTATATTATATTATATATTATTATTATTATTATTATTATTATTATTATTATTATTATTATTATTATTATTATTATTATTATTATTATTATTATTATTATTATTATTATTATTATTATTTATTTTAAATATTAGTAATTTTATTATTATTATTATTATTATTATTATTATTTTATATTATTATTATTATTATTATTATTATTTTGTTGAAATTTAAATATTAGTAATTTTATTAATCTATAATAAATTGAAAAAAATAAATTATTCAATTTGATGTAAATAAAAAAAAAATAACTAAATACAAATATTATTTCCAATAACCAATTTCAGTAGCCAAGATTAATTTTAAAAATAAAATAAAACCCTATAAAAAAATTAAAATAAAATAAAACAAAATATATATAATAATATACATTATATTACATAAAATATATATAAGCATTACATAATACATATTTTAACATCTTTGGAATAAATAGCAATTTTATTTATAAATGAACTGGAAGAAAGAAGAAAAAAAAAGGGAAAAAGCACCGAAACCATCAAAATTAAAATTGAAGGAAAAGGTTTAAGTGGAGAGTTCTGCTTTAGTAGAATTTTAAGACAGTAGTGATGTCATCTGAAGAAAAATGAGATGGAAAGGTTGAACTTTTTTAGTCACTATCTGTCCTCTACAGTTTCAAATATGAGTCAAGTACAGTAATGGAGTATACTTAACTTGTTTTTTTCTTCGAAGAGTAAGAGCTAACTGTTCACAATGTTCTTTAGTTTCATGATCGCCTTATCGCTGAATTGTGAAATAGATAACGGCTTCTTATATTTCGCTCCAAGAAAATATATTACAGCAAAACTCACAGACACAGTGCTTTCCTTTGAACTAAGGTCGTTGCGTTCTCAAAGATGTTTGAATATCTCACATAAATTATTTGCTGAAGTTGTTGCTAATATATTGTGCAATGTACAAAGTATTTAGCTAATATATAGTATTTCACTAGTTTTACTTAACGATGACGTAAACATAGGACCATTCCATCATATTGAATTGGCATATTAAAGTCACTACGATGGCATTTACACTCAAACCTTTTTAAAAATTGTAAATTGTAGAATTCAACTCGTTTTAAAAACTCAACTTCTTTACATCTCCCTCTCAAAAACACCTCCCAACTTTCCTATTTTCTTCGACGGCTCTAACGTCTCATCTGTGAACAACATAAACATTCTTGGTCTCAACATAAACAACAGATTGTCTTGGAACCTCATATTACAATGGTTACTAAGGTGGTCTCAAAGAAGCTGGAGTTCTGTTCAGATTGCGGAATTTTTCCTTGAACAGTTACTCCAGTTTAATAAGGCGTATTCGCCACTTGTAGGAGTTACTGTTCTCACACGGAGGGGGGGGGCTTCCGGCTCTGGCTCCACCCACCTATCTATAGGGTCGAGTCTAAAGCTAAGAGACTAATAAACTGTCCCCTTCTTTCAAACTCCCCTGACCCTCTATCTCTGCGACGTGACGTTGGCGCATTATCTCTTTTCTATAAGTACTACAGCGGCAGATGCTCGGGGGAGTTGACCTACTCGCATTCCACCACCCTTGCGTCGCCCTCGTATCACAAGGGGTGCCTTGATCTTACATGAATATTGCGTAAGTATTGAAAACCCAAGACTTGTTTGTTGTGGTGCCTCACTTTTTCTTTCCAGCTACTTCTGATTCTGTGGAACTCCTTGCCTCTTCTATTTATCCAAAACTGTATTTATCTTCCCCTCTTTAAAAGTCCCACGTTCTGGCGCTCACCTGAGGATTTGCGTTAAGCTAGAGCTAGGGCTTGGGTGGGTGTCCCTGTTTTATTTTTGCCCCCTCCTTGAAAAGGACCCAGCCCGTGTGCAGTGGTTAACTGTAAAAAAAAATAAAAATGAAAAACTACTTTACTTAAAGAAGTTCTTAAACCAGGTTATCCTATAATAAAGCTCTTAAGTACAGATGCTAGTAGTTCGATTACAAAATTTTGACTTAAGTAGTTTTCACAGAAACTACTTACAACATCTTGTCGCAAGAAAGATACATTCATCCCAGATGCATGCTTAAAATTTAGTTTTACGCTATCTAATTCAAATATGAGTTTCAAGAGCTTTTACCTCTTATTAAAATATTTAAAATAGCTACCCATAAGAAATCTGCATTTTTTTCGATTTTAAAATATTACTAAATTTTTAAAATGACAATTGTAAAAAAATATATAAATTAAAATTTTGATTTTATATCATATTAACATTGTTCTTTAAAATTCATTTTAATA
>JABUQX010044745.1:7500-12500 GCA_015478945.1 Trachelipus rathkii
ATGAAAGGTACATTACAAATGCTGCCAGAGCCAGAACTAGTTATTTATATTTTTATAATGATAATTTTAATAATAACTATATTGATAAATTGTATTAACTAATTCTTTGATTCATTTCAATCCTTTATTAACCTTTTATCTTTGGCTTTTTAATACATTATAGGATCTATAACATCAGAGCATAAATTAGAAAATAAAATTTTTTATAAAAAAGCGAACATTGAGAAGCAAAGGGAAAAAAATTAAATTTATTTAATAAGATATCCAATGTTTTACAAGTAGCAACATTCCCATATTTTCTGGGTACGTGCCAGTAAAGAAATCTGAAAATTTTATATTATAATCTATAAAATAGGTGAAAAGAAGATGTAATAAATTTATTTTTAACATTTTCTTAAAAACCAAAGTCGTGTTTTTTTTAAACATTTTATTTATAAAATGAAATACATAAAAATTTGGATTTATCGATTTATCGGTTAATCGTCTTATCGGCGATATTTTTGTCACGAGTTATCGGATATCGGTTATCGCTGATAAGTTTTTTTTTAATCGATTTATCGGTTATCGCGATAACATTTTTCGTTATCGTGCCCACCTATGGGCTTAAGTATCTCAGTTCAGACTTTTGGTAAACACCTAGTGACATTAGTGAAATCCCTAAGAAAAGAATAAAATAAACCTTCTGAAGGGCCAAATTAGCGCTATTAATAAACAGTAAGATCATATATTAAAGTGATTAAAACTAATGGCGGTGAATTAACTGTGTTAAACTAAAGTGATTTGTGACATTAAGTCGTAAAGAAATAAAGAAAAAAAGTATCCTTAAAAAGTGTGACAAAACATTCCTACTGCAAACGTGAAATTAATAAACTTTGTAAAATAAAAATAGAAATAAAAACAATAGCTTTATATAGGAAAAGTCGTTACATGTAGAACCGGCACAACCAGCCAGAGGTACGCCAAATTCAAAATTCAAAAAAATAAAAATAAATAAATAAATCAAACTTCAACCATAAAATCTTGCCCGCCAAAAACACAAACGCTTTTGTTTTATCAGAAGAAATGGCAGGAACAAAAAAGTTTACTTCGCTCCTGAAAACAGCGCGAACCAAGACAACCTCCCCAAAAGCAAGAGGAACAGAAAATTACTCTCTCCCCAACAACCTCTTTCCCCCACCAAAGGAGACTTTCACTCCTTCTGCTCAGAAGGAGAGCAACTTGACTCCCCAAGGTCACATACATCCCACTCAACGACTCAAGCCAAGCGCCAACAAGGAAACAAGTCACCTCGAAAACAATATAACACTCTCACGCCGAGTTAACTTCCCCCTTTTGACGCAAATGGCATTGTCTCATGGCTGAGCGCTATTAACGCTGTCTTCAAATTGAACGGCATTGATGATGGAAATGATAGAATGCGCTTATTAGCATCAATCTTGCCAAACACCCTTGTCTCTTCAATAAAAAGTCGGAGATCTATAAGGCAGAGAGGCAGAGAGTGCGAGATGTGTTCAAAAAAGGTATGGAAAGAAACGAACTTCCAAGTCAGTACATAAATAGAGTGAAAGACGTCTTGGGTTACAAGAATTTCGAATTGCTCATCGAAAACAATCCAAAATTTGCTCAGGATCTCTTTATGGCCAAATTCCCCACTTCAGTTCAAATGAACCTATACACCCTTGCGGAAGATAATAACATAATAAAATGGTACGATTCGCCGATGATTTATTTAAAAAATTTGTACATAAAGATCGCAACCTTCGCCCTCTCCCACAAGTGAGGATGCCTATTAGGGGAGTCTGAATCATTTGAGGCGGGAAGAGGAGACTTACGAGTCTGAGTCAACAAGAAGGCACAGTCTATCACGCGAAAGCGAAGGAAAAATAGACTTAGCCCTAACCGCCCAGGAGAAAATATTCGACCAGCTAACAGAGCTCATGAAGGTCGTTAAGGAGGTTGCCGGCACCATGTGCCAGATTGGGCGAAGAACAGCGATCACCAACTGATGAACGTCACTCCCGGAGAGGAAGGAGCACAGGGAGTCAACGAAGGTATGACAAAGCACCACGGAGGGATGACCAAGCAGCTGGCAGCGGTCTTACAACAGACCTCTGCTATTACCATGGAAAATTCCTACATATGGCCTACACATGTGAATCAGTTGATTGCCCAATGTATACCTTACTGTACCCTAACCAGGGGGAAAGAAATTCATCGCAACCTGCCTCCACTTCCCAGGAGGGAAACGCCTAGAAGGACCGCTTGCATTTGAACGCCTAGGCGGTCGGTTAAATATGTTAAAGAATAGGAAATGTGTCATTCCATCCAAATGCTGAAGTGTTTAACACACACCACACACACACACACACACACACACACACAATAATAATAATAATAATAATAATAATAATAATAATAATAATAATAATAATAATAATAATAATAATAATAATAATAATAATAATAATAATAATAATAATAATAATAATACACATAATAATAATAATAATAATAATAATAATAATAATAAGGAAAACTAAATTAAGTTATTGTTTGAACAAAGAACAAAAACAATGTATTACGTCGTAGAAATTATGTCATGCATATAATACACTATGATTCTATAATGCGTGCATATACTTGTTTGTTATGTTTTCAAAGGGATATGTGTACCGGTTATGTTAGATAAATACTAGGGGTTTAGAAAATGGTGTAAAATTATTATTAAAGTGTCAATAGTAGGTCGAGAGCTTTGTATCAAGTAATTTTCGTGTTGCCAGAAAGACAATAGTGGAGGGGACCGAAGGCATTGCAACCGAATTACCAACCTCAGCATTTCAAAGTTCAGAAAATGAGGGGCATTTTTGTGCGCCTACCCCAAAATTTGACGAAGCTGAGAGAGGTAATGAATCTTGCGATATTTCCGACCTGAAGCTATATAAGGCATTTTATAGCATAGATAAACGGGCCTATGTGATTGACACAGGCTCTGAGATCAATGTTGCAATTGCAGATGCAATTGAAAGGCGGAAATCGCCTATCGGCTATATATTAGCCGCAAATAGTACAAAAATTAATATTTATGATATTAAAATTTTAGAGTTAGGGATTGGGTTAAATCGCAAATTTATAGATAAATTTTATGCTTCAAATTTAAAGATAAATATCTTGGGCCTTCAGTTTTTGAAAAAATATGATTTGGGGATAGTTTTCATGGATGATATATTGATAGACCCCTGTAACAAATAAATCGGTTAATTTAACTAATGATATAACTTTAAAACAGCTGCATGTGCATGGGGTATTCCGAGACACTCTATCTCCCTCTAAAACCTTCCTCTCAACCCCCCTCTGCTACCTACTAGACCTCTGTTCTTAAATGATATTATTTATAAATATAAAGAACTCTTTCTTAACCCCTATGTAACAGAAAATAAATATATAAAAGCAAAACGGAGAGACAGATGGGCGGAAATATTTGAAAAATATAAAGAAAAAAAGAGCGGTGCAGGCACCGCAGGCGCCGCCCAAGCCTCAAACCAAACGGTAAACAAAGAAAGCGCTGTCATATCCGAAAGGATCTTGGAAGATCTGGCAAACACATATCCTTGTGTGGCACACATAAAGGGAGAGCCGATACGAATGAAACCCAGGAGCATCCCACATAAACTATACTCCCAAACAAGAGCAGAGCTCAATCAGCTGGTAGCAACAGGGGTATTAAAAAGAACAAATTCAAATTGGGCATTTCCGCTTTCAGTTCTCCAAAAAGAAAATAACAAAGTTAGATTGATTTCAGATTTCAGAGAGCTAAATAAGAGAGCTGAACCAGATGTGTTCGGACTGTCTTATTTGCATTAAAAGGAAAATAAGTACTTCAGTAAAATCGACTTAAGGCAAGCATTTTACGCGATCCCCTTGCATCCTGATAGCCCAAGGTACTTTACTATCACGAGCAATCTTGGCACCTTCACCTACACGTGTCTTCCGATGAGATTCATCAATTCACCATTTACTTTCCAAAGATTAGTAAATATTTTGCTTTTAGACATAGAACATTGTCATGCATACATCGACGATCTACACGTGTCTTCCGATGAGATTCATCAATTCACCATTTACTTTCCAAAGATTAGTAAATATTTTGCTTTTAGACATAGAACATTGTCATGCATACATCGACGATATTTTAATATACACAGAAACAAAAGAAGAACACAAAATACTAGTTGAAAAAGTACTACAAAGATAACATTAACTTTATATTAGCCTGAACCCAGCCAAATGCAAGATAGGAGTGGGAGAATTAGATTACCTCGACTATGTAATAAATAAAGATGGTCTGAGACCAAACCCAGAAAAAGTAAAAGATATAACTAACTGCGATAAGCCAAAAACTATCAGAAAACTCCGTGCTTTTATTGGGAAGGGAAGCTTTTATCTCAGTTCGCTGCCCTGTCTAGCAGAAATCATGTCTCCCCCTTACCTTCCTCTTGCGGGGGAAACTCTACTCCCGCAGACGAGTACAGTGGTATATACGCTCAGAAAGAGCTTTCTCAGATGTTAAAAACCCAATAAAACACGCGTGTACGTTATTTTACACGTGCGCCATGAGTGTCATAAAAACAATAGTCCACGCAGCAGCTAATGCCGCTGCAAGCGCCATAATGGCAGATGATGAAGGGAATTTCCCATTTGCCTTCTGCAGCTGTATATTAAATCCTACAGAGCAAAGGTATGATTATCCAAATAAACAATTAATCTGCCTTATTAAAATATTAAAGAAATACGGATACCTATTAATTGGTCGGAAAATCACCGTGCGCACACAGTCACGAGAGTTCATATCAAAATACAATAAGGTCAACGATAATAACAATCAGAATGCACGAGAGATTCTGCAATTTAATTTATTGAGTACCTACAATGTATCCTGGAAATTAATTATCAGCAAGAATAATCCTTTATCAGAGAATTTAGATCATAATCAGATTATTGAA
>JABUQX010044745.1:17500-25000 GCA_015478945.1 Trachelipus rathkii
CATGTTTTTACATACCTAATCAAGTAGAATCAAACCCGGCCATACCACACTCCCCACATCATCCATGATCTATGATCCTATTGATCTATTGATCTATTGAATCTATTGATCTATTGATCTATTGATCTATGATTCAAGTCACATTTCGAGAATCATTTTGGATAAACATAAACATAAAAACAAATTCTTTATACACTGATACGAAATATATGCTACGTAACAAAGTTTTTACATTAATGAAAAAGGCTTAAAATTAGCATCATCTGAAGCTAATGAATATAATAACAGCACGACAAACCTGACACACCTTAAACATGAATAAACTGTTAACGGTAACAAAGTTTAGCACTTAACAAGACAGTAAGTAACTAACCATAACATACAAAAACGTAACCTACTCAAACACTGTCAAGCATAACTCTAACAGCCACAATGTAAATTTATTAACAACATTAATATGTAACTAAAATTTATCACAACATGGCTAATTATCATATCGGACAACGAATATTATGCTAACGTAACAAATTTTTCACATCAAATTAAAGCAAGTAATAGCATCACCTGAACATAAGAATATAAATTGTACTAACCAAACTAACACCCTTAAGCGTGAATAAACTGTTAACATTAACAAAGTTCCCACACTTACCAACATTGAAGTAAAACTAACATAACATACAAGAACGTAACCTAGTCACGCTTTGTCAAGCATATCTCTAACATATCAATGTAATTTTACATTAACATGGTAATATTCAACAAAAAGTTCACCATAATCTTAACAAAGTACTATAATACCTAAAGGATAAATACAAAATAGTAAAGTTTATCCCTCTGTAAAGCTAAACTGCGAATATAACATACTTATCATATAACAACCCAGACAAAAAACAGCTATCATTAACAACTTACGACTGATCTATTGATTCAACTCGTATTTTGAGTATCGTTTTAATAGTACATAAAGCAAAACAAATTCCTTTATACACATATTCAACGAATATATGCTAACGTAACATGTTCACATTAATAAAGCTTAACATAGCATCATAAATGAACTAGTAAGTATAAATGTACAAACAACGAACCTAGCACAACTTACGAAGCTAAACTTGGTAACATTAACAAAGGTTCAAACTTATCAACAGTATTATCATACAAGCTCATGAATGTTCGCTAACTGCAAAAACTTTTCCACATCAATAAAACTAAACATAGCGTAACATGAACTTAAGAAAAATAATGTACAACGACAAACCTAACACAACTTACACACGAAATAAACTGTCACCATTAACAAAGTTTCAACACTTAAACACCATAAATGTAACCTAACATGGCCGATACAATACGTAACTATTCATACTTTTTTTCAAACATATCTCTAACATATTACGTTAATCTTACATTGACACAGTAAAATTTAGCAAAAATGTATCATACCTTGTCCGTTTATCATACAGACCACGAATATATGCTAGCGTTAACAAAGTTTTTTACATTATATAGTAATTATTAACAAAAATTTATCATAACCTTAACCTAAATATCATAAATCCCCAACAAAATAATTGGCAACATATTAAAAGTTTTATCCAAACATAACCATAAAAAAAAGGTCTTTGAATAAAATATGCATAGTAAAGTGTAGTAGTTACTCGATTTTAAAGCAGTAAATCAGTAAAATCAAGCCACCAACCCCTCCCCACCCCTCCTCCCTACCACCCGTTGAGGAAAAAAAATCTATTGATGAAATCAGCCAATCATATATCGATATCAATTTCGGATGTCCGGTAAACAAAGTCGTTTAAAAAACGAAGCATCGAATATGTGCTAAGTTACATGTTTTCACATTAATAAAGCTAACATAGCCATACCAGACTTACGAATATTAATGTACAATGACAACCAACACACCTTACGCAACGAAATTAAACTACGTAGCATTTACATAAATTCCATACTTAACAACAATTAAAAGGGGGTACTAGCACAGCGTACAAAACGAAACCTATTCCACACTTTTTCAAGCATATCTCTAACATACTAAATTGTATATTTTACATTAACACTATAATTGTAAATTACAAAGCACTAATGATTTACGTCGCAATTTCGAGTATCATTCGATAAACATAGCACAAAATAAGTTCTTATATATCTAACCATTCGAATATATGCTAAATATAACAAGGTTTTCAACATTGAATAAATGCTAACATAGCAATCATATGAACTAAGAAAATAATGTCAAAGACAAAACAACTCTAACATAACTTAAGCACGAATAAACTGTTATAACATTAACAAAGTTCCAACTTAACAACAAAGTAAAGTGACTAACATTGCATGCAAAACGTAACCTAATTCCATACTTTTCAAGCATATCTCTATCATATTAACGTTAATTTTAAACTGACATTAACAGTAATTTACAAGAATTTATCATTAACCTTTGCTAATTATCATATCCAGGCCAACGAATAACTGTAAACATAACAAAGTTTTTATCCCAAACATAACATAAAAATAGGTTCTTTGAAAAAATATCCAATAGTAAATGCATTGTTTATCTGATTTTTAATAGCAGTAAATTCATGTTATAATCAGTATCAACCATCAAACCCTCCTCACCTCGCCTTCCATGAACCTTTTGTTATCTATTGATCAATTGATTCGAGTCACATTTCGAGTATATTTCGGATAAACATAACACAAAAAATAAGTTCTTTATATACTAACCATCGAATAATGCTAACGGACAACGTTTTAGCATTAATAAAGCTAACATAACATAGACTGAACTAATAAGAATATAATGTACAAACACAAACCTAACACCCACTACGATAACTACTAACATTAACAAACTTCTGCACTTAACAGCAGTAAAGTACCTAACACTTCGTACAAAACGTAACCTATTTGCCACTTTTTCAAAGCATATCTCTAACATATCAATGTAATTTTAACAATTACAAAAATTATCATAAACCTGTCTAATCCATCATACTGACAAAGAATATAGTGCTAACATAACAATTTTTTACATCAACTTCGTAATATTTAACAAAATTCATCATAACCTTCGTCTAAATATCATAATCCCTAGCGAATAATTGCAAAACATAACAAAGTTTTAATCCAAACATAACATAAATAACAAAATTTTAATCCTGAACCAATAAAACATAAAAATAAGTTCTTTGAATAAAATATCAATAAAATGTAATAATTTACTGATTTAAAAGCAGTAAATCAGTAAAACTCAGTAAATCAACCACCCATCCTGCATTCCCCTACCCATCCCACCCGCCTGTGATCTATTTGAACTATTGATTCAAGTCAAACATTTCGACTATCATTTTTGGATAAACATAACATAAAAAATAGTTTTTATATTTTAACTAGGAATATATGCTTACGCAACAAAGTTTTAGGATCAATAAAGCTAACATCATCACTGAACTAAGAATTTAATGTACAAATGCAAACCTAGTGACATACCTCGCGTATGAATAATCAGCTAAAATCTGAAAATTCCTACTTATCAAAGGTAAAGTAGCTAACAGGTCATACAGAATACTTCGATATGTTTTCCAAACTTTTCTCGCATATATGCCATACAGGTAAATGCCGTATTATCAACAAAATCCCCTTAACAAAGTGACCAATCTAGCAAAGACACCATCTTGAAACTATGAATTGACACTATCTTCATCAGTGTCACTCGTTTCGTAGTATAACATCATTTGAACCATGAATAAACGTAAAGACATCAGCAAATTCTAGGGCAGAACCTAACAATTACTCAACAAAACTTAACCAAGCCCTACTTTTCTAACACATCGTCGTCAGTTAACACAGTAATATCTTACAAAAACTCCATCATTTCTCTAACAAAATCAGTTTTATTTTCACATTGTCATAGTATATTTAACATAACGTACCTACTTAAAAATAAACAGTTTTCATTAACCAAGAGAATCTAAAGCAACACATACCTTCCGAGAGAAAACCCAAGGGGATGCCCCCTTGAAAGGGTGTGAATCCTGAGAGGGAGGTTACCCGAAGGGGTGTAAGCGGGCTTTGGCCTCAGCCTGAAAAGGGCGAGGCCTTACCTCTTCCTTCGGAGGGGTATGGCCGGCTTACACTCCTTCGGGGTGATCTCCCTCTCAGGATTCCACACCCTTTCAAGGGGGCATCCCCCTTGGGTTTTCTCTCGGAGGTGATGTGTTTTTTAGATTCTCTTGGTTAATGAAAACTGTTTATTCGTAAGGTAGGTATGTAGTTAGGTTCGTTATGTTAAATATTACTATGACAATGTGAAAATAACACTGATTTATTAGAGAAAATGATGAGTTTTTGTAAGTATTACTGTGTTAACTACGATGATGTGTTAGAAAACGTGAGCCTAGGTAAGTTTTTGTTGAGTAATGTTAAGGTACTTACCGTTCATGTTTGCTGTGTCTACGTTTATTCATGGTTCAAATGATGTTATACTCCGAAACGAGTGACACTTTGAATGAAGATATGTCAATTCATAGTTCAAGTGCTGGTACTTTGATAGATTGGTCACTTTGTTAAGGGATTTTGTTAGATATTAGGGCTTTACCTGTTGCAGTATATGCGAGAAAAAGTTGGGACAATATCGAGTATTGTATGGACCTGGTTAGCTACTTTACTTTGATAAAGTAGTGGAATTTTTTTCGGATGTTAGCTATTATTCATACTGCGAGGGTATGTAGGTTTGGCTTTGTAACATTATATTCTCAGTTGAGGTTATGATATGTTGTAGCTTTATTGATGCTAAAACTTTGTTGCGTAAGCATATATTCGTAGGTCAGTATATGAAAGAACTTATTTTATGTTATGTTTATCCAAAATGATATGTCCGAAATATGGCTTGAATCAATAAGTCAAAAGATCACAGCGGGTGGATGGTAAGGGGAATGAGGGGTGGGTGGTTTTTGATTTACTGATTTACTGATTTACTGCTTTTAAATCAGTAAAACTATTACGCTTTACTGTGATATTATTCAAAGAACTTATTTTTTATGTTTTGTCAGGATAAATTTTGTTATTTTTTATGTTATTGTTTGGTTAAAACTTTGTTATGTTTGCAAATTTTTCGCTGGGATTATGATATTTAGACGAGGTTATGAATTTTTTGTTTATTACGAAGGTGATGTAAAAAATTTGTTACGTTTAGCATTATATTCTTTGTCATATGATGATTAGACAGTTTATGATAATTTTTTGTTAATGTAAAATTAACATTGATATCGTTAGAGATATGCTTTGAAAAGTGGAATTAGGTTACGTTTTGTGTACGAAGTGTTAGTACTTTACTGCTGTTAAGTGCGGAAAGTTTGTAATTGTTATAGTTTATTGTGGTAATGGTGTGTTAGGTTTTGTCCGTTGTACCATTATATTTTAGTTTCAATGTATGATATGTTAGCTTTATTAATGTAAAACGTTTGTTACGTTAGCAATATATTCGATGTTAGTATATAAAGACTTATTTTTGTGTTTTGTTTATCCGAAATGATACTCGAAATGTGTCATGAATCAAATAGATCAATAGATCAAGGTCGGACAGGAGGGTGGGGAGGTGTTGAATGTTGATTACTGATTTACTGATTTACTGCTTTAAAATCAGTAAACTAATGCAAAATTTACTTAGATTATTTTTATTTAAGAACTGATTTTTGTTTATGTTTTGGATAAAACTTTGTTATGTTCACAGTTATTCATTGATTGTTATGATAATTAGACAAGGTTATGATAAATTCTTGTTAATATTACTGTGTCAATGTAAATTAACGTTAATATGTTAGAGATATGCTTTGGGAAAAAAGTATGAATAGGTTACGTTTTGCATGCAACGTTTATCACTGCACTCGTGTTAAGTGTGGAACTTTGTTAATGTTAACAGGTTATCGTGCTTAAGTTTTGTTAGATTTGTTGTTGTACATTTATTTTCTTAAATTTCATATGATGCTATGTTAGCTTTATTAATGTGAACACTTGTTGGTTAAGCCTATATTCGATGGTTAGTATATAAGAACTCATTTTGTGCTAATGTTTTATCCGAAAAATGAATAACTCGATGTCGACGTAAATCAATAGTGTAAATGTAAAAATTAACATTGATTATGTTAGAGATAGCTTGAAAAAAGTGTGAATAGGTTAACGTTTTGTACGCCTGTGCTAGTTACTTTACTGTTGTTAAGTATAGAATTTTGTTAATGTTAGTAGTTTATCGTACGTATGGTGTGTTAGGTTTTGTCGTTGAACATTATATTCGTAGTTCTGGTATGCTATGTTAGCTTTTATTAATGTGAAACAATGTTACGTTAGCATATATTTCGTTGGTTAGTATATATAGAACTTATTGTTTGTACTTTGTTTATCCCAAAAAGGATATTCGATACGTAATCTAAATCAATTGAGCAACAGAACAAAATATTCTCAACGGGTGGGTAGGGGGGGGATGGGTGGGGTCGGGTTATCTTGATTTACTGATTTACTGCTTTTAAATCGTAAACTATTAATTAACACTTTAAATATGATAATTATCAAGACCTTATTTTTTATGTTATGATTAGATAAAACTTTTTGTTTGCAATTATTTGTTTGGGGTTAATGATATTTAAGGTAAGGTTATGATAATTTTTGTTAAATATTACTAGATTAAAGTAAAAAACTGAGTGTCGCCAGTTATTCGCTAGACTTTATGATAATCGGACAAGGTTATGATACATTTTTGTTAAATGTTTTGTCGTCAGTGTAAGATAACGTTAATATGTTAGAGAAATGTTTGAAAAAAAGTATGAAATAGGTTACGTATTGTAAGCAATGTTAGTTAATTTACTGGTGTTAAGTGTGAAACTTTTGTTAATGGTGACAGTTTATTCGTGTGTAAATTGTGTTAGGGTTTGTCGTTGTTACATTATTTTTCTTAGTTCATGTTACCATTTGCTAGCTTTATTGCAGTGGAAACTTTATTACGTTAGCGTATATTCCATTGAGCTGTATGATAATTACTGTTGTTAAGTGTGGAAACTTTGTTTAATGTTACCAGTTTATTAGCTCGTAAGTTGTGCTAGTTTGTTGTTGTACATTTATATTCTTTAGTTCATGTGATGCTATGTTAGCTTTATTATGTGAAAACTTTGTTACCTTAGCATATATTGGTTGATTAGTGTTAAAAGAAATTGTTGTCATGTTTATGTTTAACTTAAACGATACCCCAAAATACGAGTTGAATCAATAGATCAGTCGTTAAGTTGTCGAGAAGGGCGGTTTCCTTATGGAGAATCTCGTATTTCGTATGATTATAAGTCGTCCTATTACTTGACAGAGGATAAAACTTTACTATGTTTGGATTCAATCCTTTAGGTATTATGGTACTTTGTTAAGATTATGGTGAACGTTTTGTTGAATATTACCATGTTAATGTAAAAATTAACATTGATATGTTAGAGATATGCT
>JABUQX010044746.1:17500-20000 GCA_015478945.1 Trachelipus rathkii
GTTGAGTCTGTATTTTGGGAATTTGTTAATTGTTGGTACACGCAATTTAAATCACCCAGCTCAGATTCAGATTTAAATACCCAGAGTTTAAATACCCAGCTCAGATTTAGATGCACTTACACATTCTTCAAAATCTACTGAAACTTTCTAATGTTGCATTTTCTTCTGATGGCTTCAAGTTTAGTTTTAACTAGATTCACTTCATTATATGCACTCACCAAATCAATAACGTGTCTGCAACCGTTTTGAAAGGTTTTATGTTAAACTTTATAGTCTGTTTAAAACAAAAAAGGAAGCCAGAAAAGATGCTCTATAAACAGTTTAAATTAAGGTAGCTTTTTTCTGACTGATCTCCACTTCTCAATTTTGTTTGTTCTAAAAGCTCCTATTATCGGATTTATCATCTCTTTTAAATAATAAACCGATTCATGCCGTTGGCACCGAGCGAGTTTTCGCAAACTTTTTTAATGCTCTTTTGGCTATTCTTAGGAATAAGTTTCTGTTTATTTTTCTAAAAGAACTTTTGTCCTCTTAGTACTTACAAGAAAAAATGTACAACATTAATTTAAATTTAAGCAATGCAAAAAGCAGCAAGTATAAATAGCTTTGTGACATTTTCCTTTATTACTCTCTGAACACTGAACTCACCACTCATTGCTGATGCACCGTCATACCCCTGTCCTCTTAGATTATTTGTATTCAAGCCAAGTTCGTTACTTTTTCTTCAATTATTTTGCAAGACTTATTCCCGTCAATCATTTGCAGAGACGAAACAAAAAATCTTCTTTGACGGTGAGAGTATCAATATCAACGTAACGCACACAACACCCAATTTTGTTCCTCTGGGGACAATTCGGTCGTTCTCATCGGCATGGCAGTCAAATTTACTTTATTTATTATGTTTTGCACAATTTTACGTTGAATGAGATGCGCAAATGCCTGAATTAGAGCATTTTGAACTGTGGAACTGGTATACATGGTATTTCTACCACTAGTTTTTAAATGTTCTGAAAGAACATGGTCTCCAGCATTAGCACGATATCTTAAAAGACTCCGAAAAGTGCCATCGTTTCCCACAGGCCAAAAGAGTTCGATTCGACCTGAGTCATGATGTCCACTTAACGATATTTTTACTTACCAAGCATAAATCGAATTGTTTTCAAAAAATTGAATTAGCCACTTTTCTACTGTATTCGCTCCTTTTCTCCTGGCTGTCAATCTGTTTGTCGATGCTCTCGATTTTTCCTTGAACCTGCTTTTCTTCAGCAAATCTCTTTTCTACCGATTCTTTGTGATATTTAGTTGCCTCGTGTTTTT
This sequence comes from Trachelipus rathkii, assembly GCA_015478945.1. Taxonomy (NCBI): domain Eukaryota; kingdom Metazoa; phylum Arthropoda; class Malacostraca; order Isopoda; family Trachelipodidae; genus Trachelipus; species Trachelipus rathkii. The sequence goes on from JABUQX010044746.1 coordinate 18,818, forward strand.
TTTAGAAAGATTCAATGGCTTCCTTTAAGCTTGAATACGGTCTGGAGACAAAAACACTCAATTCCTGGTGTTTTCCTTTACCTTCTTCTTTTGTTTCCAAAAACAATACGCAATTTGAGCAATAAACCCAACGTTTTTATCAGAGTAAGCTAGCCACTTAATGAAAATATCTTTCCCGACCTTTGCCTTCCTGAGCAAGAAATATATATTTTGAATCTGGTTTCCAGAGATATTTTAATATTTTCCCTTATTGCTAAATACCGTACCTATGAAATTGCCAATATCGTTAATTTTAAATTTAATTTTAATTTTAATTAATTTAATTTTTAATTAATTCAATTGTTAATTTTAATTTTATCGTTTAATTTAATTTAACCTCTGCCATTTATATTATTAACGGATATGATACTTAAAAATTTTTATTGTCTAAAAATTTCGGGGGGGGCCATGGCCCCCTTGGCCCCTCCCCTGGATACGCCACTGTATATATATATATATATATATATATATATATATATATATATATATATTTATATAATATAATGTGTATAACAATGCTTACAAATTCAACGCAGTGGTGATAAGGTATTCAAAAATAACCCCTTAAGTAATTTCACACTGCTGGGATGTGAACCTGGGCCTTAGCAGATGTCCGCGTAAGTGTTTGACGACCACGCCACGATGGACTAAAAGTAAAGCGCGAGAATTGTTCCTGTGGTGAATATATCACCCACCCAACAGGAACCACGACGCACTCCACCCGTCCACGCTCGGGCGTAGCGACAAACAGGGCACCGCGCAGAGTGAAATACTTTATAACCGGGGAATATGATTGTATGTATAACAACTGCTACAAATTCAACGCAGTGTGATAGGTATTCAAAAATAACCCCTTAAGTAATTTCACACTGCTGGGATGTAAACCTGGGCCCTAGCAGATGTCCGCGTAAGTGTTTGACGACCACGCCACGATGGACTAAAAGTGGTCGTCAAACACTTACGCGGACATCTGCTAGGGCCCAGGTTCACATCCCAGCAGTGTGAAATTACTTAAGGGGTTATTTTTGAATACCTATCACACTGCGTTGAATTTGTAGCAGTTGTTTATACATACAATATATTCCCCGGTTATAAAGTATTTCACTCTGCGCGGTGCCCTGTTTGTCGCTACGCCCGAGCGTGG
>JABUQX010044746.1:27500-30000 GCA_015478945.1 Trachelipus rathkii
AATAATAATAATAAAATAATAAATATATATTATAATATAATAATAATATAATAATAAAAATAATAAATAATAATAATAATAATAATAAATGAATGATAATAATAATAATATAAAATAATATAAGATAATCAATAAGCATTTTAATAATAAAATTAATAATAATAATAATAATAATAATAATAATAATAATAATAATAATAATAATAATAATAATAATAATAATAATAATAATAATAATAATAATAATAATAATATTAATAATAATAATATTAATAATAATAATAAAAAAAGATAATAATAATAATATCAAAAAAATGATAATAATAATAATAATAATATAATAATATGAATAATTGTAATAATAATTAATAGATATATAATTAATAATAATGATAATAATAATAATAATAGATAATAATAATAATAATAATAATAATAATATAATAATAATAATAATAAAATAATAATGAATAAATAATAATAATAATAGAATAATATAATATATAATGAACAAGAATAATAATAATAATAAATATAATAATTACATATAAATAATAATAATAAAAATATAATATGTAATAATAATAATAAAATAATATAATAATAATAATAATAATAATAATAATAATAATATAATAATAAATTAATAATTAATAATATAATAATAAATAATAATATAATATAATATAATAATAAATAATAATAATAATAATATTATTATTAGTATTATTTTTATTCTGTGGCCGTGGAACTCAACCTTACCACGGCAAAGGGTCATCTAACCTTGGAGAGGTGCAGCTGCTTAAGTCGACGAGAAATATTGTCTGTGGGCCGTTTAGGGATCCCTTTAAACCCAATTTAGGGGGCTATAGCTTTCTTGAAGATACTAAATGATGGTCTTTGGAAACTGCTACAGCCCCAACTAGCTGGCAGTGGATAAAAATAGCTCAAGATGCGCAAGTGAGGTCTAGGAACCCTGGCGGATCTTTCTTTTAAGGTTTTGACTAGGCTTGAAAATGGACAACGATTTTGACAACGCAATTTGAACTTGCGCACTTAAACTATTAATAAAAGTAAGATGGAGGGCAAGGAGGAGGCGGTGAGTAAGTGGAGCTGTTGGAAGATAGCATGTTGAAAGTGTTGGGGATTTGTGAAGCGCATATAACTGGACAGGGCATCCGCAATCTGCATAAGAACTGTCAGATGTGTTATAGGGGTAGAGATGAGGAGAGAAAATATGGAGTGGCTGTGATCCTGGCACTAGGCTTGGCTGGGAGAGTGGGGGATGTGATGTAAAGAAGTGAGAGGGTTGTGGCGGTGGTGTTGAGGCTGGAGGGTAGAAGTGTGGGAGAAATGCAAGTCAACGGTCTGCACCAGGGAAGATCACAAGAAGAAAAAGAAAATAGCGTTTTACGAACAACTGCAGATTATCTATGATGGAATAAATGCGGAGGAAAAAATTCTAATTGTGATTTTAATGCCTATGTATGAGAAGAGAGATATGAGAGAGATAGTAATTGGAGCTTTCGGAATTTCGCGGTAGAAAATGGTTTATCAATCATGAACACTTTTTATGCACCCAGGAATTCGCACAAATGGACGTGGTACCGATGGAACGGCGTATTAGAGGAATATACAGAGAATTCGATGATTGACCTAATTGGTGTGAACAACAGGAAAGTTATGATTTATGTAAAGAGCGTCCCATCTGTGTCCTTGGACTCAGATCATAAGTGGGGATGGGAAAGTTCCGTATTAGGAGACGGATGTGTACAAGGGCCCTTGTGAGGGAGAGGTTTGCGATGGACAAATTAAAGGAGGAAGGAGTGATAGATGCACTCCATAATAAAATAAGAACTTGTAAACCGGGTGAGGAGGTGGATTTCGAGGGGGTGGAGGAGGAATGGGAAAAGTTTAGGAATAAGATGGAGAACTGCGCCAGGGAAGTATTGGACATCGAAAAGATGGGAGTAGGGGGAAAGGGCACTGTTTGGTGGACGTGGGGGTGGAACGAGCCATAATGGAAAAATATAAAGCCTTTAAAAGTTGAATGAAGGTGAGAGATCCAGAATCTAGAGTAGAATATGTAAGAAGGTAGTTGAGACAGCAATAAACAGTATGAAAAATGGTCAGAGTACAGGTGTTAAAGGATTACCTGTTGAAATATTTAATGGAGGGAGGGAGGTGGTGCAGTGGATGTGAGGACTGTTCGACGGATTTTAGAGAGAGGAAAGGGTTCCGAAGGAATGGGGGAACATAAATATGTCCAATATTTAAGAAGGGAGACAGAGGTGAGTGCTCCAACTATAGGAAGGATACCTCTTCTGCCCCATGCATTGAAGATATATGAAAGATTTTGGAGAGGAGACTTGGAACGAGTGTGAAGAATAAATTGAATGAGGTCCAATATGGTTTTAGACCGGGAAGAGAAACCACCAATTTGATGTTTAGCTTGAAGATAATGATTGAGAAGAGTTGGGAGTGGGATAGAGACATCTAT
>JABUQX010044746.1:42500-52500 GCA_015478945.1 Trachelipus rathkii
GTTGAACGATTTTTCCGGAAATCAAATTGGAAGTTTGAAAAAGCCTGGCGACTCTCCAGAGAAGGGAGAAGGGGGCCTTAAACTATTTTCTCCATTAATTTGCAAGTATGGCAAGTCAGGCGAAGTTGGTCTTTGGTTGTCCGCCATCTTCGTAAATCCTTTTACAGGTTTTGGGGGCTGAGACAACGCTGTAAGCCCAACAGTATGGAAAGAGGATTCGATCCATATTCTGTTATACGATATAGCAAGAACGGAATGCAGAGGGGTGAATAATTAAGTATGTAAGATATTAACGTCTGGGCCAAGGTAACCGTCTTTGCTATACACGCCAGTGGCAGTTTGAATACTCTGTTAAGTGTGAGAAGCACGGTTATTGTGTAAATATGCTGCCACGTCCTGATTGAAAGTTTGGCGGTGCAGTGGTTAATTCTCATTTTTGAAAGTGGGTTCAGGAATATCCGGAAAGAGCTCGAGTGGGCTAATCAACAACTATAACAAATGCAGTTGCAACAACTGCTGGAGCCAGAGATCGTATCGGTTTTTATCAGGTTCATAATGGAGGACTGTGGGGTGAAGAGTTGTTGAATCAGAAAGATATTTTCTGTGCAATTTTACACACTGAAGAAAGGGGAGTTCTGTTGTAGAGTTGACAGTAGAAGAATAAGTTCGAAAGTATTGTTGGAGGGGGGGTCCGTTTATATTAATTTCGGCGAGATCCGCAGCAGCTGCTTTAAAAATTTTAAAATAACCATGTTTGGGTGGTGTGGTTCCTTTTGTATTGCTTGTAGGGTTTTCCTTCTTCCGGTTAGTTTGTGCACATCCTTTTCACCACCAATGGGTTGCCGAACGCCTGCCTGCGGAAGATAGCGGAATGCAAGCTTCCTCTGATGTGATGATAAACTTGTTGGAAGAAGTTACGCATCATCAATAGTCGGGGATCGTTTACGCTTATTGAAGGGAAAAAGTGGGAAATATCTGTGGCCTTAGATAATGAACACGGAGCCCACTCCGCTCGATCATTACGCCAGCTGGAATTGGGTTTTAACATTGGGCTCGGTGCAAGTTCATTTAAGGCTATTGGGTAATAGTCACTGTCGCATAAATAACCAAAGTGGGACCAGGTAAAGCGATCCATGAGAGAATGGGATCACTAGGAAATATCAATACAGGAAGAAGAGTGTGTATCTAAACGTTTCATATGCAGAGAGTTTTGTGTTAAGGAATCGCCTGGGAAAAGGATGCTAGAAGAATCCAACAAGGATCTTAAAAAAACTTTAGACGAGTTTGACAGAGTCCTCTCCATAAGGGTGGCGTTAAGGTTGAATCCTCTAGTAATAACAATCGGAGTAGGGAATCTGCTTAAAGATCAGCTAAGTCGACCTTAGTAAACTCATTACTCGGAGCCAAGTAGATCGAGCAGACAGGAAGGTCGGTGGACAAATGAATTCGAGCTGCCACTGTATGAAGTCTAGTTTGAAGAGGGACTGGAGAATTGGGGACAGATTTATGAATGAGTATTCTTGCACCTCTCATATAGAGGTTAGCGGCGATTTATATTCGGACGGTGGGAAGAAGTCGCGATGACATAGTCGAAGTTCCTGCAAACATATGCACTTTGTTGCACATATGTTTATTAGTTGAACAAGTTGTTTAAAATTATAGTAGTAGCCAAGACAATTCCATTGAAGGAAGGTGTCCATGCTATGTTGTTATAAATATTATAACGATGGTATTTTTTAGATAATTGTCTCTATGTGGCTAGGGGTGATGTTGGAGGTGGATTCAGATGGGGAGGAAAGGCTGAGACGTGGATCTCGACGAGCAAAAGCAACAAATCCTAATGGTAAGGAATAGTCGTACAGAAGAGATTTTTGTTGTACGACAGGTTTGGGGAAGAGTTTTCAGTGGTATTTGGTGGAGGGGTTTCGCCATGAATGCGATGTTAGTTGGGTTCAACCAAGTCCATCTTACTGTGTGGACTTGGTTGGTCGTTGGAAGAGCAACCAAAAATGATTATGCTTAGGAAGGGAAGCGATATCAGCATCTTCGAAGCAAGCAGATTCAGAAATGGGTGAAGAATATGGGAATATTTCCATGGGGCGGTGTAAGAAGGTGACACCTGTAGTGTGTCATTTTTTTTTTGTAAGGAAGTTGGAGTTACGATATTGGGATATTTGGATCCACTGGACTACCGAGGTCTGACGCTAGAGACTTTGCCAGTGAGCCTTCAGGTGGGTGATTTTGGAAAATTGGACAATCTGAGTTAAGATGGGGAACCTCTGGGTCCCCTTTCGTGCCACCTGCAGATTTAAAACGCTTGGAGCGCTTGCGTTGAACGGTTTTCCATTCATCTCTCTAGGAAGCGCAAGAAGCATTAAAGAGAGAGAGAGTGGGTCGTCACATCAGGCTCCATTTGGGAACTATGATCTATTTCATCCGCTAAGGCTTAGAATCCTTTAGGGAGTGCGGAGGTAGGAAATTCGGAAGACAAAAGCATTGTTTGGGTAGAATCTATTGAAGTTGCTGCTTTTGTCTCAGGAATAGACTTATGACGAGGTCTCTTCTGAGTTGCATTTTTTACATCCGTGATCAATGTGTTTCGTTTTAAAAATTCAGATGTTTTGTATTTTAGCGAATAATCTTTAGATTGGTGATTAATCTTTTCTTTGTGTTTAGGAACATCTTTTTCAGGAAATTGAGTAACGGTAGGGGACATAGAGGCAGGCCTCTTACGTGAGTTTGGCAAACTCATCGGGAGGGTATGGAACAGAGTGCCTTGGCAGGAAATGTTCTCCAAGCTTTGTGTTGGTTGTAACCAACTTAATTTTATTGTTGGTTAATTGAAAACTAGTACTCGGTGCAGGGTTGTTGATTGCATTTTGAACTAGAGATTGGATAAAGGGCTGCTTTTGGACTATTTGAGAAGTCAGTAGTAAAGGCAATGCAGGTGGGCAGATTACAGTAACTGCTTGCGTTTCAATAGGATTTGGGGGAGGGGTTCTACTGGAATGGAGTTGTGTCGGTGGATTAACACGCGGAAGCAGGGGGCTGCTGCAAGTGTAGTATAAGATTGCCTTTGCCTCTGTAGTATAAGATTGCAATTGAGAACGACTAGGACGGGGGCACCTTTTCGGGATTGCAGGGCGTACCAGTCGATGAATCACTGATGTTACGCAAAAGACTTTCAGGTGTAGTAGAAGGAATAAAATCGGAAACACCTGCTGATCTAGGAGTAGGAGGGACGAGGTGGGGTCAGGTAGGGAACAATACTGATGGTAATTGTGCGCGTCTTGATTTAACATCGTATTATCTTTATAATCCATTTTCATAGAAGTTAAACTACAAACTTCTTCTCCTCAATATATGACCATAATAACAATCAAACAAATGAAATATAAAAGTAAATAATATCATGGACCGGAAAAGAGTATATTTCATTAGGAAGGGTAATCCTTCTCCTTACAACAGGTCACAAACCAGAGACTCACACAACTTCCCGGACCTCGCTCCATACCCAGCTGTGGATGTGACCTCGGAAGAGCCTCCCGGAACTCCACGCCGGTTTACCCTCCGTGTACCGAACGGAACCTATATAACTTCACGTTAGATCTCGAGATTATACACCAAAATGCAGGACAGCCTCCTACGCGGGTAACTCAAAGGTTCGGGTCCCCAACAATTGGAGACCCAGTCATATGCGCACTAAAACAACGGTTTTTCTCATGTACCCTCATCCACGGAATAGAAGTGTGAGGTGGACTAAAGACCCATGCGGGAAGAGGTACACGATGGCCCAAGAGAAAAAAAGGGAGGACAACTTCTTTCAAAGTAAGCAAAGGACTAGGGATTGAGTTATAAAGAGAAAGAGAAAGAAAGAGAGAGAGAGAGAGAGAGAGAGAGAGAGAGAGGAGAGAGAGAGAGAGAGAGAGAGAGAGAGAGAGAGAGAGAGAGAGAGAAAGGTAGAAATTGTGAGGGAGGAGGAAGAGGATTGAAAGATATATATAATTTGAAAAATGAGGGGGGAGAAAGAAGCCTAAAAGATTTGGTATGTGACAAATAACCATACCATTGATGGCGGCCGGAGGAACGCACGAAATCCCCCGCCCCAAGTATTGGTTCTTGTCACTATGCTATGTTCCAGGTTATTCACCAAGAATCAATGCCCTCTTTCGGGGATAATAATAATAATAAAAATAATAATAATAATAATAATAATAATAATAATAATAATAATAATAATAATAATAATAATAATAATAATAATAATAATAATAATAATAATATAATAATAATAATAATAATAATAAAATAATGTAGTGAAAGTAATATAATAAATATAAATAATATATATAATATATAATATAATAATAATAATAATAATCATAATAAAAATACATTCTAATAATATATAATAATAACAATTAATATAATAAAGATACTATAAAAATAATAATAAATAATAAGATGTTTTTTATTAAAGAATTAATAAAATAGTAGTTATAATAATAATAATAATAATAATAATAATAATAATAATAATAATAATAATAATAATAATAATAATAATAATAATAATAATCATCACTCACCCTCTCTCACAATAATAACAATAATAATAATAATAATAATAATATAATAATATATTATATAATAATGATATATAAATAATTAATAATAATAATAATAATAATTAAAATAATAATAATAATATATAATATAAATATAATATAATAATAATAATAATAATAATAATAATAATATATAAAATAATAATAATATCTTTTATGGAAAGTAACAAAAAAGAAAATTTCAAACTCAATAAAATAAGACAAATATATATATATATATATATATATATACTATATATAAATACATATATATATATTATATATATATATATATATATATATATATATATATATATATATATTATTATATAGTCCCGTTATATATAATATATTACCTAATATAATATGTATATTTAAGTATTATTATTAATATTAATTATTATATTTTATGTTATATTATTATTCTTCTATATTATCACTTCATATTTGCTCCTCATCCATCACCATTATTTTATTCCCCAGGTATTATGGCTGCGAATGTTATTTAATATTCGATATTATTTTTTTGGTTACAAATTAAATTTTAAAAATGTTGCTAAATTTCTCTTTAAATCATTGGCCTTAAAGCAAGCTTAATATCACAGTATAGTATATATATTATATAATATATATACTATATATTAAATATTATATTATATATATTATATATAATATTAATATTAATATATATTATATAATATTTAATATATAATATATTAATATATTATATATATTATAATTAATATATTTAATATTATAATTTATATTACTATTGTACAATTTGTCAAATGCATTTAAATTTGATCTTTTGCAAAGTTATACACTCTATACCATAATAAAGGACATATGGTCTGCTTTAGAGCATTACAGCCATGATCCTTGAAAAACTGATTTTGTTATCGAAAATAGAGTTTGATGAGGTCAAGATTGAAGGCACTTGTTTTATAGAAAAAGGTTTCTAAACAATAGGATATTGATTCATAAGTTTATACATTATTTATTTTATTAATAAATCTTTGCACAGCTTGGGGAGTAATTCTTCATTAGAGGGAAGATAGCGAAAGTTGAAGAACCAGAACAGAATAAAAGAAATATAAGAGAAGAATTGCTCTTTTAGGTTTATTAAGAAAACATTTCTTCATTAACGGTAAAATGTTTAAATATTTTTAATAGATTTCCTCAAGAGGTGACAGCTAGTAGCTCCTTAAAGATTTTCTAATTAACATGTTTGGACATATATTTGAATAATTTGGGCAATATTTTAAGTTTAAATTTAAAGAAAGTTTTAAATATTATAAGACAGTTTAAATATTTTTTAAATAAACTCACTTTTAAATAAGTTGGGTTTAATATTTTTTATAAAATCATTATGTATTCAATTTTGTGAATTAACATATATATTTTTAGTATTGTCTTCTATTTGAGCTTTATCATGTAAGCTTGTCTTAATTTAGTACATAGTTTTTAGGCACTAAAGTCGGTGGATTTATCTAATCATCTCTGAGATTTTTATATTATTTTATATATATAAATTGTTTATTTATTTAATATATGTTTAGAGATATAAAGGCAAGTTATCAATGGTTATAGATTGGATACGATAATCTAGATGTACACACATTCAACAGTATCACTACAACATAAACATCGTACACATAATCAAACCGTCGACGCGTACTTATCGTACATCTCAGCCACACACATTTAATATATATATATTAAATATATATATATATGATAATAATAATGATAATAAATTATATTATATATAACATTATATATAATATATATAAATTATGTTTTTTTTTATATTTTTTATATGATATTTATTGAATATATTTATATATATTATATCTTATATATATTTTATATAGTATATATATTTATATTAACTTTTCCATCAATAAATAGATTATTATATTTATATTTTTTAAATTATTATTATATAATATAATTTATTCACTATGTAATTAATTAGTTATATTTTTTAATTATATAATTTTAATTATTTATTTAATTTAATTATTTATTTAAATTATGTATTTATTTTCTATATAAAATTATATTATATTATATTATTTATTTATTATATATATATTTATTATTATTAATATTATCTATTAATATATATTATTATATATTTTAATAATATAATTATTATATATAATATTATATTTATTATATATATTTAATTATATATATTAATATATATTTAATATTATTATAATTATTTAATAATATGTTATATTGTATTATAATTCTAATATTATTATATATTGTGGTTCCTAAGTGGTTTAAATATTATTGTTACAAAAAATTTATAAAGTATATTTAAATTATTTAACGATGGATTATTATTCATTTAATCGTGAGACTAGAGGCACATTCCTTACAATTTAATTAACATCTTAAATAATAATTTTGCAGATTCATTTAGTTAATTCTTCATTCTTCGTACATTTTTTTGAGACACCCTTAGTTATCTCTATCTCTATCTTCAACTACTTATTCTACTTCTTCTACTTCCTTTCTTTCTTTCTATCTTCTCTCTCTCTTTCTCATCATTTCATCTCTCTTTCTCATCTCTTAAATATTTCAGTTCTCAGGATGACCATGATGACTATACATATATAAATCATTTCAAGGACTACTCAAAAATTTAATATTTTAAATTTGAATTAAACTTGATTATAATCAGTAGATAAAAATTATAAGAATATATTTAACAAACCTATTCTATTATATTCATTATATTATTTAATTTATTTATATTATTATATAATATTAATTATTATTATATATATATTATATATATATATTATATATATATATATTTTTATTATATTTATTTATTTATTTATATTAATTAGATTAATTGTTATATATTTCATTTATATTATATATATATAATATCAAGATGTTTAGATTTTTTATTTATATTATTATTATATAATATATTATATTATGATTAATATATATATATATTATATATATTATATATATATATTGTATTAGTATATATATATTTATATATATATTATACTATATATATATATTGGTAAACTGACATTCGTCTGCACTATTATTTCGCTGATATATCGATAAAATATCAGATTAAGGTTACATCATTGTTACTTGGAATTTAATTTCGAAGATTATTATAATTATTAATATATATATATTATAAATATTTTATTTAATATATATATTATATATTATTAATTTATATTTATATTTAATTATATATATATTATATTATATTATATATTATATTAATTATTATATATATATTATTATTATTAATATATATTTATATTAAATAATATTTAATGTTTAAAATGGTATTGAGATTTATAGAGTACGTATAGATTGTTGCGAATAAATATGATCCCAAAGTACTCATATTTTGTGATTTAATTGTTTTTTTTTTGGGGTAGTAATTACTAACAGAATACCCAGTTAGGTAGTGCCCGCTCCCGATTTTCACGAATTCGTCGGGTCTCTCGATGCCTTACTAGGTGGTATTATTCTATTCATTGATCGGGTCCCGGAACAGAGGGCTAAATCCCCTTGAACCTTTCTCCGGGGAATTGTCTGCCGGAATCGCAACCAGCTCGTTTGGTAACCCTTTGGATGTACCGACGTGAGGTCATCTCCCGGAGCCCATTCGCACCCACAGGTCACAGGAAGTAATACTTAATACGTTCCCCCTCCGGTCCGCCGCATCTCGCGTCGAGGCCCAGTAAAAAGAGTTGAATGCTTCGGGTTCATTTGTAGGCGGCTTCGTTCCTTGACCTCACCGGTGCTGGCCGTCAAAATTAGTCAGACCAAGCTTGCGGTAGACGTTTTTTATTTCATGTATCCACTGATGCCATAGTCACAAAACTAGTCCTTTCCTTTAAGAGCACTTTCCTTTTTTACTCGACTGAGACCCTGCTCTCTTCTCAGTTTAGCTTCAATAAAGCCTTATGAAACTAGAATCTTTATATAATCAAATTACTCTCATATTACTCTCACCTCTACCTCACATATTTATACTAACCTATTTTATTTCTTCAAATACTCATATTATCATCTCTATATCAATATAATTCATATTATATATATATATATCTATTCTCTATATTCTATCTCCTCACTGGAATCATAACGTTAAACCCAATCTTTCTACTCAACTGTTTTTGGGACTAAAATTACGTACATTGATACCTTTTGCTTACTGTTACCTTGTACAATAAAACATAATGCTAAAAAAACTAGCAAACTCGCATTCGATGTTTTGTTAACAGTGTTGCCAACTCAAAATATCAGAAGGCACTAGATTTTATTAAAAAAAGTCAAAAATGCCAATATTGATGAAAAAAGCAATAGACCCTTAAAAAAATCAGTAACTGCAAAAACCTTAATAAGTGGAATTCGTCATAAAAAATCTCAAAATAGGTTCGTATAAATCCATATTTAAAGTTAAGTAAAATCACTGTCCAAAAAATTTACACTTAACTTAAACCATTCTAAAAGCACAACTTAATATTGCAAAACCTTAAATAAATATATATAATTATATATATATATATTATATAGGTGTTATATTATATATTACAATGTATATTTATATATATAATATATATATATATATATATATATATATATATATATATTATATATATATATATATATATATATTATTCTATTATTATTATTAATATATTATTATTATTCTAAATTTCATATATTTCCTAAATATATTCCACACATCCTATCTCCACATTTTCTTAAAGAACAATGATTCCAATATGGCGAATTAATAACATATTTCCCCGTCTCGGTATCTTAGGTATAATCGATATACCTATATCAATTTCATTCCTTAAACATAGAATTTTTTGGGGGGTCAGACGAATTCTTTAGTTTTAACCTATATTATTTATATATATATATATATATATATATTATATATGATATATATATATAGTATATATAATCTATATATATTATAATATATATATATATATATATATATATATATATATATATATATTCTCATTTTTTCTGAGTTTTAATTTATATATGAATAAGAAAACCCAGAATACGAAGTTCATTTTTTATTATTACAGGCCGACGTTTAGGAAATATCCTTTTCCATTTTCAAGGCTTAAAAAGTAAAAACACTAATAAATAGTTAAGCTAAACATTTAAAAAATACTTAAAATTTAAAAATTAAAATACTTAAGTTAAAATTGAATTTACAAAAAAAGTAAAAATATTTACACCAATAAAATAAATAAACAAATAATTACCTTACTCAAGACCGAACAGATTTAAAAAGAAATGACAAAATCATTAATGACAATAGTTGGTTAGTTAATTTTAATTATTTGATCAAGCTATATACA
>JABUQX010044746.1:60000-62500 GCA_015478945.1 Trachelipus rathkii
ATTGATGTAACAAATAGAACTTACAGAATTTGAATTGATGCAAAAGATTATAAAAACGTTGTATTAGATCATATTGGACCCAAGTAAAGCTGCAGGCCTTGATGGTATATATGGTAGAATTCGAAAGAGGTAGTACCCAGCATTGCAAAGGCACTGTATTTGATTTTTAAGCGATTTATAACATTTGGTAAGGTACCAGATGACTGGAAAAAAGCATATGTTGGTGCCTATTTATTAGAAAGGTAGTAAGGAAGATTTGGGGAAATTATAGCCAGTTAGCTTAACATCTCTGGTTGTAAAGGTTCTGGAAAAAGTTACTGAAAGGTCATATAGAGAAATATTTAGAAGATAACAAGGTATTGTATGACTCCCAGCAAGGTTTCAGAAAGGGTAGGACATGCGAGACAAACCTAATAGAATTTATGGAATACTTACGGACTGTATTTCCGACCGAGGAGATCAGTTGATATTGTATATTTAGACTTTAGTTAAGCTTTTGATAAGGTTTCCCCACATTAGGCTGATGAAAAAGTTATTGCAATGTGGTATTAGGTGGAGTGTGGACATGGTTGGAATTAAAGAGTGGGTTGCGAAAAAAAACAGTGTGTACAAAACTTAAAATGGGAAAAAATCATCATGGGAAATAGTGAGAGTGGTGCCCACAGGGTTCAGTGCTGGGGCCACTATTGTTCCTCATATATATAAATGATTTAGACCAGGGACTTAAATGCAAGGTTTCTAAGTTTGAAGATGATACTAAAGTGGCCACCTCAGTTAGGAATAGTGAAGGATGCATAAAGATTCAAAATTATCTTGATAAACTTCTTGGGTGGGCAGATAAGTGGCAAATGAATTTTAATAGTAAAAAGTGTAAGGTTCTTCACCTAGGTTACTCAAATAAAAGTTTTAACTACGATATGAATGGGGATTGGCTTGAGTCTGTGGACCAAGAAAAAGATTTAGGTGTGATTATAAGCAGTAATTTAAAAGTAGCTAATCAGTGTTTGGAAGCAAGGAATAAAGCTAATAAGATGCTGGGCATAATAAATCGCAATGTTGTTTACAAGAGCAAGGAAGTAATAAGTAAACTGTATAATAGCTATGTTAGGCCAGTAATAGAGTATTGTGCACAAGTTTGGGCCCCTTATTTAAAGAAAGACTTAAATATGCTAGAGAGAGTGCAACGTAGAGCAACAAGGATGATTTCTGGGTTTGAGGGTAAGAGCTATGAGGAGAGGCTGAAGGAGTTAGGAATGTTTTCTGTAGAAAGGCAATTTCTCAGAGGGGACATGATACAAGTCTACAAAATATTTACATCTATTGATAATACAGAGATCAATAAATTTTTCATAGTAGAACATGGACAGGTGACCAGGGGGGCATAATAAGAAAATTAAGAAGAAAGCATGCCATCTTGATATAAGAAAAGGCATGCCATTTCAGTAATAGGGTTGTTAAATTTTGGAATAGTCTTGCCAGAGGAGGTTGTTGAGTGTGACTCGATTTCAATATAAGAAAGGGTTAGATTCGTTTATGGATGGGTTGGTATATATAATATATTGACGAAGCCAAATTGGCGGGTCTTTAGTTGTGATATAGTTATAGTTAGATGGCATGTGTGACCATAACTTAGTTATTAATGCATGTGGATGGTTTGGGTATCATATTTATATATCATTAGTTTTGACTAAGCCAAATTGGTGGATTTGTAGTTACAACAAATTGACAAGCCCTAGGGTGCTTTGTGGATTTGCATGAGCATGTTTGGGTAGTGGGTTGACTGGGACAGTCTCGATAGGGCAGGGGCGTAGCCAGGGGGGGGCTGAGGGGGCTGCAGCCCCCCGAAATTTTCGACTGAATTTTTTCAGCAGAAAACAAACTACAATTCTTATACAAAAATATATATATATATATATATATATATATATATATATATATATATATATATATTATTAAATAGATTTAGCTTATATATATACTATATATATATATACATATTATATATAGAATATATATAAATATATATATTTAGATATATTATATATATATATAAATTATATAATATATATTATATAAAATATTATATTGAAACTCTTATTCAGAAAAAAATCGAAAGCATAGACAAATAACTGGACACTCAAAATAGAAAATTAGAAGGAAAAATAAGAAAAATTTGTACCAATAATTGAAACTATACGTTTATGTGGCCAGCAAGGTCTTGCATTAAGGGGCTCAAGTGACTCTAGACGTATTGAACTATCAACTCCAGCTGAAAATAACGGAAATTTTAGAAGCCTTCTTAGGTTTCGAGCAAATGGAGGTGACCAGGTTTTGAAGAACCACTTACTTCTATCGTCCAAAAATTCAATGTATACGAGTCCTATGATACAGAATGAAATCATTCAGTCATTTAGTCAGCTTATACAAAAGAGGAAAATAGTGGAAGAAGTAATAAAAAATAATTTTTTTTTCAGTATTAGCTGATGAAACAATGGATATT
>JABUQX010044746.1:67500-85608 GCA_015478945.1 Trachelipus rathkii
TAAGTTTTCACAAATATGTTTATATCTATTATATTTGGGTATAGCTGTATTTAGTATTTTTGAGTATTTTTTACATATTTTATTTTTTTATTTAAATTTTATTTTATTTTTCTTTTCTTAAATTTCATTTTATCTTATTTTATTTTATTTTATTTTTTTTTGTTCTATTTTTGTGTTTCATATGTAAGTTATTGGTTTTATTTTATAATGACTTATCCATATTTTATTTTATTTTATTTTACTTTAGCTTATTTCATTTTCTTTTATTTTCATTTATTTATTTTCTTGTTTTATATATTTAATATGTATTCATAAATATGTTTGAACTTTATTACATGTATGTATATATTTATTTTACTTTATTTTACCTTATTTTATTTTGTCTTATTTTTGTTTCATATGTATATTATTTTTATACTATATATTCATTTACTTATATTTTAATCTCATATATTAATTTTATGATTTAAATACAAAGATTTTTTTACATCAAAAATATTTGTTAAGTGGTGCCGATGTTAAGGCTTTACCACGCCCTTATAATAAATAAAATAAATAAAATATCCAAAATTTTGTGGCATCCAGATACTAGTCAAGTACAAAATGAAAGTATATAAATTGAAAATAATAATAATAATAATAATAATAATAATAATAATAATAATAATAATAATAATAATAATAATAATAATAATAATAATAATAATAATAATAATAATAATAGTAATAATAACCAAAGCAGTAAGATTTTTGAAATAATAAAAGAAATAGACGGAAGTATATATAGTTATTATGCTTTTTTTTAATATTAACAATAGCGTAACTACTAGACATTTATAAGAATTAGTCCGTGAATTAACAGCAACCATAGTTTTATTAAATTTAATGTTGCCAAAAGCTTTAATAAAATATAGATCATATGTAGGTTTAATGCATCTAATCGAATGACTTTTAATGCATTAAACCTTCATTCGATCTTTCTTTTTAACCGTTTATTAATGTGTTAATCATATTACCATAGTGTATTATATAATTAAGATTAAGAATATTTATACTGCGACAATACCACATGATAATACTGTAATTGTGATTAATTCATATAAAAATCAGAAATGTAATTGTGATTTCTATCATAGTATAAATATTATTATTTATATATACTTATACTATGTTTCTAGTTACAAAAGTCTGAAACAAATGAATTTATAAAGGCCTACGTTGACCCGCTCTGTTTCTTTATCACTATAGGTACTGTCAAGCTTTTTATTTTATATTTTTTTTTTATTTTTTATTTCTTACTATATAATATATATATATATATAATTATATATATATCTACCTCACTAAATATATATATATATAATAATATATATATATATATAATAATATATATAAGCTAAATGAGATACACTCTCCTATACCCCAGCCTTGGTGCTGCTTTTCATCATTAAATATATATATATAGTCATTACTACTAGTTCCCTTTAGTACCGTTCCCTTAGGTTATCACTACTTTTATTAATCATTCTTTTGAGTGTTACCTTACTTATATGTATAGGAGAATCTCTACTTATTAGTTCATATGGTATAAGGTATTCCTCTTTAAATACTCTATTACCTCTATATCTCCTTATTCACCCTCTATAGTTATTCTACCTATTATAATTGGTTCTATCTATTATATATAATATATATATTATATTATTCATAGAGTATATATAGTATATTATGTACTATAGAATCCTCGTAGTATACTACTACCTCGTGTGAATCTACTTCTTGCCAATATGTAATTTACATTAGCTACTATTTACTATATATACTAATGACATGTTTAATTCACATGATTCTTTTATAAATTATCTATTTAGGCTCTATATATAATATACTTCTTATTATTTCATTAATTTCTATATACCTAGTACCTTATTTCGCCTAATCAATCACACTAATCTGCAGAGTACCCGTCCATATTTATATTGTATTTTGCTTACTATTCATAGTCTCTACCGCCTAGTCATGTCTACTGATACTATCTATTATTTATGTGCTGAGGATAGCGTCATAATTTTCATAATAATACTATATAGCGGAGCTTGATTCAGCTACATGATACTATTATAGTATATATTAATTTATATATCGATATATATATATATTATATATTATATATATTATATATTATAATCAATCTTAACAGAACAACTACAAACCGTTGTAGATGTTTAATGTACAAAACCCGGATCCGCAAAAAAATAAAATCAATATGCATGCAAATAAACAAAATTTCATCTTTTTATACCGGAGAGACCTTTTTCTGACTTTCCCAGAAGAATTTCAACACAAATTTGCATTTAAGTACGGGGCCGAAATTTCTTTGTAGTACTGAAAACTGTCTGAATTATCACATTCTTCATTTCAGTAAATATCATTTAGAAAATCAGATCTAATTTTAGCGTAGAAATATAACAACAAAGGCAAGAACTACTTCCTGATTTGTTTTTTATTATAAACCTATAGATAAAACCATTTCCCGACAACCGATAAAAATTAATAATTATGAAGTAGAAATATATTAACAATGTAATTTTAAAGAGTAATGATATTGGTATCTTCTCATCAGGCGTCTTGAATGTTGTGACTTAGTTAACATTTTGAGTCATTGCTAACCTTTTTTCTTTACATTTCTCCGTTTGCCAAAAATTTGGGAAGCATGTGCAAATCAGAAAGCTTGCTCTTTTTTAGTATATATAGTTTTCTATATATATATATTATATATAATATATATATCATAATATAAATATATATATATATAATTATAATATATATATATCTATATATATTATATATATATATATATATATATATATATATATATTATCTAATTTATATATATAATATAAATATATATTATTAATATAATATAATACTATATATATATATATATCATAATATATGTAGGTGATAATGGTTTTAGAGCGGAACAACTTATCATCCAATCCATATCTCACTCAAAAACCACAAGAGGGCACAAGGATAAAGGTTATTATCATTGCTTTGGAATGCTTGTGTACCAATTTTAGGGGCGGAACTGGTAAAAACAAAAAAAAAAAAATAAAAAAAAAAAGAAAAAAAAATATAATCTCAAGAAGACTACATAGCTAAGCGAAAGGAAATACATTATTTATGCAACGTAAAAAGGGGAAAAATGTTAAAAAAATAAAAAAAATAACACATATTATGTTAATATTATGTAAATATGATGAGAGAGCCCTATTAGAAGACATTTTATTGGTTACTCGTTTAAAATAAATAGACTTTCTATTAAATTTTGCCTTTTTTTTTTTCTTTTACTAAGAATACCAGGGTATACCCGCACCGATGGACGGAGTCGGGGTCTCTCGGCTCGGGGAACTCCCGGGTAATGACTAATTCCCCCCCTCGCGGGGAAGGGTCTCGGAACCACCGCTCTTGTGGTAATTTGGGTGTCGCGGGGGTTCCTCCGCCCCTCCCCCCTACGGGGTATTGGAAAACGTCCCCCTGAGTTGCCAGTCGGTTAAATCCCTAAAAAAAAAAGTATTATTTCTAGTTAACAATTTAATTAACTTAATCCAATGGGTTTTCCTACTAAAATTTTACAAGGATTTCAAAAATGTATTTCCTTTCGCTGTAGTATTGTATTTTTTTGAGATATGATTTTTTTTTCATTTTTTTTTTTTTTTTTTTTTTTACTTTCCGCCCTAAAAATTTTGCCAGGATTTCAACAATGTATTCCTTTTTCTGTAGACTATTGTAGTTTTTGAGATATGGATCGTGATAGTTGTCGCTCTACAACGAAAATCACCAATTTACTTATATATGTATTCATGTGTATATTATATGATATACTATATAAATATATAAATATATATAATATATATATATATATATATATATATATATATATATATATATATATATATATATATATACTATATATATATATATATATATATATATAATATATATATATATATATATATATATGAAATCAAAGACGAACACAAAGCTTTGCTATCATTTATTAGTACAGTTTCGGTTAACCAACCCCATCATCAGCTAAAACAAAATTAAAATTACAAGTAAAATAATTTAAGAGAAGTTATAATAATTAATAATATAAAATAGATAATAATAATAATTTTTAATATATTGGAAGATATTATAATATGAATTGGGCTTAAAATAAGGTTGGTAAAAATTTTGTTTTAATATATTCATTGAGAACTTTTGGTAATCCGTCACCCTTACGAATAATAAATTTTAAGTTATTGCAGCTTTAAATATAACACATCAGTTAAAGATAATAATAATAATAATAATAATAATAATAATAATAATAATAATAATAATAATAATAATAATAATAATAATAATAATAATAATAAAAATAATAATAATAATAATAATAATAATAATAATAATAATAATAATAATAATAATAATAATAATAATAATAATAATAATAATAATAATAATAATAATAATAATAATAATAATAATATAATAATATAATATAATCAATAATATGTACTAATAATAAAAATAATAAAAAAAAACTAATAATTTTTATATAATATAATGAATAGCAACATGAATACATTAATAAAATAATAATAATAATATAATAATAATAATAATATATAATAATAATAATAATGAATAGATAATGAATAATAATAATAATGGCAACTGTGGCGGTCCTTGGCGCGGAAATAATAGTTTTTGGAGGAGTTATCTTACATCGTAGTTAAAATTATTATAAATATGAACATCTTATTTTAAGACTTTTCTATTTTGTTTATTACATTTTCTGAGCTAACATTCTTCATTGATTTCAAAAATGTCATTTGCTTTATTGTAGCATTTGTAGTTTTGTAGATAAATGCATGTACTATAAAGTAAGGTCTTCCACCATATTATATATATATAAACTATATATATATTATATATATATATTATATTATAATATATATTATTATATATATATATATATATATATATATATATATATATAATATATATATATATAATAATATGCGTTAAGAAAGAAGCATATATATGAGCAAGGTAAAGAATAACTGCCTTCTCCGGGATTGAACCACCTGGTGATGTCGCCTTGGGGAGGACAATATACCCGGTGCGATACGATTGAGCCATCCTGCGGCAACCCAAACAATCCCAGAGAGGGCAGTTAATTCTTTACCTTCTCATCTATATGTTCTTTCTTTAGACATCTGTATATAAGTTGCGACGGTGATTAATGGGGTAATATTTAACATTCCTACATATATATATAGATATATATATTATATACTATATATATATAGTAGTAGTATAGGGTGGTAAACTAGCAGGTGTATATAGGATAGTAGTATATATATGATTAAAGAAACTAATTCTGACCAGGAACTGACATCGAAAGGGCATTTGAGAAACAGCTTTATAGGTGTAGAAAGAAAATTACTTGACAATAATCAAGAAACTGAAGAAAAACTAGCAAAAGAAAAAATGGTTGATTTTTATTGTAGTGTGAAAGAGCAGAGAGTGAAACTAATCCTCTCCAATTATGGAAGATGAATATGCTAAAATATCCTAAATTGATTAAATTTGTTTTGCGTTTTATTGTCACCCAGCGGTGTTCTGAGCGAATGTTTAAGTGTCCTTAGTAGTATATATAGTATATGATGGAAGACGTAATAGAATAGCGCGGGGTTATTATATCTATATATAGTATATATATATATATATATATTATATTATATTATATATATATAGATATGATACGTATATAGATATGTATATTATAAGTGATAGTACAGTATATATAGTAGTAAATGTATATATATATATAATATAATCATATATATATATATATTATATAGGTATAGGTATATATATATATATTTATAGTAGTATATATATATCTTAGTATATTATATAATATATATATATATTATATAAGTATAAGTATAGTATAATATATATATAGGGTATATATTAGTTTATATATATATATATTTGGGTAGTATATATATATATATATTATATATAGTATATTATATATATAATATATTAGATCATATAGTATATATATATATATATTTATATATATAGTATAGTATAGATATAGTATATAGTATGTCATGAGAGGTAGTACTATAGTAGGGGATGAGTTATATATGATATATATTAGTATTAAAACTAGGGGTAATTTAGGGAAGTAAAATAAGGTTAAATTATGATATATTAGTGAGTAGTATAGGGGTATATAATATATATATATATCTGGTATATATATATATATAGTATTAGTTTGCGGCCCGGACTGGCTCCTTTGGGGCCCTCGGCTAGAGATTGAAAAGGGCTCCTGTACCGGAAGTTTGTAGAGGGAATTAGGATTTAGTTAGACCTATATTAATTTTGAAGAATTAGGCTTACACAGTGCTTAAAAAGCAACAGTTTACCTATTTTGGTCACTTCGAAAATATGTTGGTAAGAAAAGTAAGCTTTTTCTGATGTAGTGTTAGTTCAGATGAAATTTTATAATACGCGGATTTTTATATCCGGGGTACCTAAACTAGTTCCGCTGCTAGAAAACTAAGTATATGGCTAGATTAATTATAGTAGGTGGGTTTATGTCTTTAAAATGAAATTGGTAATATTTTTAGTTTAGGGCACCAAATCGATACGTGTTGAAGCCATAGACAGGTCTCAGATTCGGGGTTCTGTAATAGCCCCGCTTCAGTAAAATATTAAAGAAGGGACACAAGTTCCAACGGTATAAAAAACAAACATCTTGAAGAAGAAAAACAATGTCGCTCTTTTATTGTGGAGTTTAAGTTGTTACAAAGTTGTAGAATATATTTTATAACAAAAAGAAAAATGGCTCTACAATACCTTGGTACAGAGTACAGACAGCAAACTAAGAAAGGTAATGTGATAGTGAAAGGTTGTTTACTAACCTAACAGCTTTTTTGCCAGTTCTTCACTGGTCAATGGCTTACCTTCATCAATAATACATCTTTAATCGCAAGTTATAGAAATAATCATCTTTATAGCCATTCATGAAAAGAAATTAGACATAAGGTCTTGGCTTAAAGTAGATCTAAGTCGATTCTTAACTATTTTAAGCTTAGAAAATACCCTTTCACAGGTGACTTGTGTATAAGGTATGGTTAGTACAAACTTGTAAGCTACATATCGGTTGGTAAATAATCCAGATTGTGAGAGTTCAAAAGCAACAAAAAAAAGGCGCATGATAAACATCGAAAACATTGTTTATTGTCAGAGCAGTAACCATAAAGATTTTAGTCTTCTTCAAATTCAGATTCTACATCGCCAAATTTACAGATTTCTTCAGCTCCATTTAGATTGTCTTGTTTTCTTTTAATGTTGTTTTTTTCAGCCATTGTAAAACTTTCATACTGATCTGCAAAGTGTTTCAGCTCTATTAATAACTGACCTCTTTCAGCTTGGAGCAACGTTTAGAATACAGCAAATGACGTTCCGGTCGGAAACTGATCGAAGGCATTACGATTTTCATTGAAATTTCTTTGGGTCCTAACCAGGGAAAATGCTTCTAAAAGTTCTTTGTTGGACTAACGTCTTGTCTTCGAACTGTGTCTGGCAAACTTAAAACACTGAAAACTGACCAATTTTTATAGTTTTTGAAGGCAGTTGAGAGTTGTCAGGAAGCGTTTTATCTATTGATTTTCTCACCAGCCATTGACCTTTTTCTTTGGAAGTTTCTTTTTTTCCTTGAAATTAATGTCACTTCTACATCAATATTGGTTTATCTTCTAATTTCCTATTAACTGTACTTGCATAATTTTTGCCTTTGAATACAAAGCCTGAAATTGTTTATCACTCCTTTTATCTCCTACTTGTTGTAGCAGCTTCTATACCAAGTTCCAGGCTGAAGAATAGTCAATGGTTTTGCTTTGTAAATATTTTGAAATGGGAGATATAACAAGAAATGAATCTAATAGTGTTTATTCAATTAATGCAAGACATGCCATCTCTTACAACTTTCACACCAAAAATTAATAGAATAGCAAAAGATCTAACTGTCTAATCACAAGCTCAAACCAAATAAAATTTGAATAGTGTTTCTGCTGCGTTTACACTTCCCTCCTTCTTAAAAATCCCTCATCGATAAATGAAGTAAGAGCTTTATGTTTGTTGCCTTTTTTTTTTTTTTTTCCCCCCCCCACCCCCCCCCACCCTGTGGCTCCTATTTGTTGCAAACCTGGGCATGTTTTTCATGTGCAATGTTTTTCTTTTTGTTTTCCTCTCTCCCCATACCGGCCATTCTGTTTCTAAAGCACGAGCTTAGGAAATCCCGCAGATTCTTCCACATTCAAACTAAGTTTTTGCTTGGAGCAATGTTACTGTTGAATCACTACTACCAAGTTCAGCACGTGTCCCATACAGTGAGTGTAGTAAATCAATCTTTCATTTTCCTTTTTGAACGGAGCATTGTAGACTGTTCATATCAACTCTTTCATATGTTTAGCTCGTCAAATGACAAGCATACTAATAACTTGCTTGTTGCAGAATGCCAGACTTGGCTAATTCTGATTTGTATGAAGCTCGTACAAAGCGCAATCCAGAGGAGTACTACTGTTATTTTCTAAAAGTCTTTCATATATCTTTCCTTGAAAAGACATATAGCGGAGCGCAAAAATCGTTACCCTGGTCCATGAGCAAGTCTACATCCTTGAGTACTATAATACCATCCGCCGAACATTAGCTATCAGAAGCTCTTGTCACATATGATATCACGCGCCCATCGAAGATATTACTTTAAGTAGTTTTTGTTTGATAAAGGTTTTTTTGACAAGAAATTCAAGAAAACAGCCTCTTCAGTCGTCTTTTAGTTAACTTTCAGTGGCTTTTTCTTTTGTCATTATTTTCAGTCTGTGCTTTTTGCCGTCTTCAATATACTTTCTGACATGATTTTGTAAAATCACATCATAACTTGCAAGCAACATGACCAGTTCGAGAAAATTACCATGATTATCTGTAGAGTCAAGCGTATAAGCCCCTTCTGCTTTATCCCCTCTGTACGCAATACCTTGTTTTCCAATAAACAAAACTATAACAATTAAACGTTGAACAACCAAACTTCTGGTGTGAACTTCTCTTTCTCGCTTGTTGGTTTGGTTACTAGTCAGAAGAGTTGAAATATCATGACCTCTTTGGCTTTGAAAAGCTGCCTTCGCTGCGAGTTGATGATTACGAATGCTTAGGTAATAAATGTAGAATCTCTATTATCTTTACCTCCAAAAGCCATACAGCTGGAGCAGTACACTCTTTGAGCCGAAGTGCCAATAGATAACGCCATGAAATAACCTGTGAATTTATCACGATGTCGGTAATTGTCGATAATCAAAGTTTATAAACTAATTATAAAAGTAGTAATATCCATTTTTTTGGGGCCTCTCCGGGGCCCCATTGGGCCGGGGGCCCTCGGCAATCGCCGACCAGCCGACCTTGCCAGTCCGGGCCTGATATATATATATATTGTAATATATTATATACTGTGATATATATGAGTATTATATATATAGTATACTATATAGTATATATATATAATTATAGTATATATATTATAGTATATATATAATAGTAGGCCGTCGCATTACAGGGGCCAACACGCTGTTTTGGACTCTCAGCAATATTAAATATAAGGTCCAATTTACAATCACATTAAAATTAAAAATATACATTTCAACAAATCTTTTATCTACATTGTGAAGGCTTTGGAGTGGCTCTAATGAATCTGCTCCGGAGTTCTAAGGACCACTGCTTCAGGCTCCGGAGTGTTTTTGCATCTAAGACTCTGGCTCCTTGGAGCTAAAAGAAAAATTACCTTTGCTCCGTCCACGAGTCAAAAAGCAGTGCCTCAGGAGCCGCGACGAACTCCCTATTCGCCAGACATATAAAATTTTTTACATGTTGTTTAATTCGGCTGGGAAAATCAATACTAAAATATTTTGGCGGTCATGTCTCAATTTGTATCAATTAGTTAAAAATTAATATGGCAAACTAAATATAGAATATTAAATTTATAAAAAAATAATTTTTTATTATATTGTTGAAATTGGACAATGTTTATAATAATAATTGTAATAAATTTCTTTATATAAATATCAATAAGAAATTC
Source organism: Trachelipus rathkii (assembly GCA_015478945.1). Classification (NCBI taxonomy): domain Eukaryota; kingdom Metazoa; phylum Arthropoda; class Malacostraca; order Isopoda; family Trachelipodidae; genus Trachelipus; species Trachelipus rathkii. The sequence continues at coordinate 77,711 of JABUQX010044746.1, forward strand.
AAATTTTCAGAAACAAAAAATATTTATAATGTAAACTAAGATATAATGTGGGTAACCATATAGGTATATATATATATATATATATATATATATATATATATAGTATATTATATATATAATATATATATAGGTATCATAGGTATATATTTATATATATATAGTAGTATTATAATAATATTCTATATTATATATATTAAATATAAATATATATATATATATATATATTATATATATATAGTATTATATATAATATTATATATAGTATATATATATATAATATATATATATATATATAAGTAGTATAGAAATATATATCATATATTATATATATAGATATATATAATATATATATATATATTATATCGGGTGTCTAGGTATTCTGTTTTACGAGTCCGTCAGTTTTGATTTTTTTTTTTGTTTTTTTTTTTTTAAATTATTGCCTACTATATGATACTAACAATGAATTTAAGTGGTAACGGACATGATTCAAAAGTTCGACATATTTTAAATAATCTTTTTAAAATTTTATTTAATTTAAATAGTTTTTTCACAAATGAAATATCTGCGAAAAGTACGACGATACTTACAAGAAAACCCATTACATATTTTGGAATCAGCGTATGAAGCTTATTTAAAAAAAATATTAGGGGGCTCGACCCGACGACGGGGGACAGAAGGGGGACGTTTTTCCATACCCGTAGGGAGGGGCGGAGGGACGCCCCGTGACACCCAAATACCGAAAAACGAAGGGGAAATAGGTCCTCACCCTGTCCGTTCCCCGAAAGGCCCGAGAGAGCCGCCGACTCCTACATCGGTTGCGGTTCCCTTGGGTTATTCCTGTTGTTTGAAAAACACCCCAAAAAATAAAAACAAAAATATTACCTTTTAAAAATTAATTTTTAAAAATTATTTAAAATTTTTTGATTTTGAAGCATGTCCGTTACGACTTAAATTCAATTGTTAGTATCATATACCAGCAATATGTTAAAAAAAAAAAAAAAAAACAAAAAAAAAAAATTAAAAACTGATGGAGTCGTAAAACAACTGAAAAGGTCCTATATCTTTTTGAATCATGGCCGTTACCACTGAATATTGATTGTTAGGATCAATAATCTAGAAATAATTAAAAAAAACACACACACACTATATATAAATAATAGTATATATATATATATATAGTATATAATATATATATATATTATATATATAGTGATAGTATAGTAGGGATTATAGTATATGGTATAATATATATTATAAGATATATATATATATATATAGGTATAGTTAGTAGTAGTATAGGGTTATATGATATACTATAAGTAGATATATACATAAGACGTATATATATATTGTATATAACTATATATATATATATAGTATATATATATATATAATAGTAGTATATATATATATAGTATATAGATATATATATATATATATAAGGGGATATATATTAGTTAGTGATGGGGGACGATTCCAAATTTCCAGCCGATTCCGATTCCCGATACCAGTCAAAAGTGTCGATTCCGAATTCCGCAACTTCCGATTCGCGATTCCAATTCTTTATACTTAGTATATATATCATATCATTACGTAGATATAGTATAGTATATATATAGTAGGGGGGGGTAGTATACGTAGTAGTATCTGTATATACGTCTATAGATTATAGATATATTATAGGTATAAGTATATAGGAGAGTATAGTAGTAGTTAATATAAGATATATATTTATATATAATAGATATATAGCATATATGAGTAGGGTTAATATGATATAGATCTATATAGTAGTATAGTATATATATAGTAGTAATATATAGGTATATATTATATAACTAATATAGTAGTCTACTATATAGGGGGGCGGGATAATATATCTAGGGGTATATGATAGATATAGTATAGTAGTATATATATGGTATATATATACTAGAGTACTAGGTAGTGCCTAATGTGTTGGCCTAATCGACTAGATTTGAGATATTTAAAACACTATAACTTAAGCTGTTAAAGAGGAATTATCTAATATTTTATCTTTGTAAAGTAATAATTAATTAGTTTCCTGCGCTGCAGTACTAACTGCTCAAAAATAAATTGCAATATTTAAAATCTTGGACGAATAAATGAACAATTTTTGCTCATTTTTTGTTAAAAAACAAAATTCCCTTCTTTAATTTACTAAAAGTGTCAAAAGGGCCAATATATGAAAGAAAAATTTCAGTCGAAACTGCGAAGCAGAAGGATAGCTCTTAAATTGTAATGCAAAATCAGTAGCAGCAGAAACAGTAATGGTACTTAATTGTTTAGGAGAAAGGGGAGTGGATCCACCAGATTCTGAAGAGTCTTTCACCTTTCCACGGAAAAGGATGCGACCTTAAAGTATGTTCCTAGGCAGGGCCACCCAACTGCTTGAAGAGGTTCCTTTCATTCGATTGACCACCATTGGTAAGGGACTTTGCCTGAATTGTTTAACAAGTTTCATTATTTTAATATTGGCTGATTTCCCACTTTTATACATCTTTGCAATTTTTTTCAATATAGGTGTGTCTTTTTCTAGATGATTTTCTTTGCTGTTTTTAAAGTTTTTTTCCTCTTTAAATTCTTAAAAACAGCTTTCAAAACTGAAGTAGAAACTATTATCTTCTAAGTAGTCTAAACTATTGGAAAATTATTCTCATGATAATGAGAAAAGAATCTGAAGGATTGTTAAAATAGTGGAAAGCTGTTTCTTTCCTTTATCAAACATTATATCTTCGCACATCATTGCTTAAGAAATTTCCCCTTTTTTATGTTTACTGTTTCATCCTCAAGGATGTGAGGGTTTTAAAAAGCGTGGATCAAGATCAGTAGCGAAGACAAGATCCTTAATCAGTAAAGTAAATGTTGAATCTATTTTTTTTACGCTGGGAATTTTTCCAAGCTGATACTGTAGACCCAAGTCCGTCAAATAGTCCTTTTTTTCTGACTCTTTTTCAAAAAAACTGCAAATCACTGTTCATATTTGGGATAATTGCCGATGCTTGATTCCTTGTGGCGTCATAAAGTTTGTACAACAATAAAATTTTTGGGAAGTTATTTTTAGCCGAATTTTTCAAGGAGGACTTTCTCGTTTGTTTCTAAGCATGCAGTTTTGAATGATCAATGCAATTGTATGAGCTCCTGTATCTTTGTCTAAAAAATTTTTTTTTTTCAATATGAAATACTGGCTATTACATCTGGTGTGTACATCCTGAATAAATCTCTGTTGTGGTAAATTAAATCTAGTTTTGATACTTCTTCATTCTCTTGGCATGGAGCTTGAAGGCGAAATGGATTAAAATACGCTACGATTTGTTTGATATGATTCAATTTTTTTTCACGGCTCTTTGTTCAAATATGGCTCATTGGGAGACTAGGCTGTCAAAGAGTTGAAAAGCACAGGGTAATTCCCTGGAATCCTGCCTTGTGTAATATCCTGCAAGCCATATTAGGTGCGTATCCCTTCCGATATACATGAATTTTATTAGCAGGAATATTTAATTCTTCCATAACATTGTTTGGAAGACAACACTCTATATTAGATGCTGTGGTGATGCATACTGAAAGAGAGGTGGACTCGAAGGATACGCGTATTTGTAATGATTAATAGCTCCAATTATTACAAAGCCTACATCGGTAACATATTTCACGTGCTGCGCATCGCGATTCACGGGTATATCAATTATTAAAAGCTAGTTAAGATACATGGAGTATACGAGAACATTTGCAACTGTTTGCCTCGACTCATTGACTGTATTTGCAATTAAAGTGAGAATGAAGGAAGAACTGGAAAAATTAAAAATCAAATACGGCAGACTTTGAAATATTGTCTTTGTGAAATACCATAAAGATCGAATAAAAATTATTTTCAGAATTGTATGCCAAAGAATCGGTTTTAAAGATCGGTAAATATTTGCGATTTGATTCCGATCTCCTGTAAAAAGCAGCCGATTCACTCCTATTCCGATGCCGATTTCCGCATTAATCGTCCCAGTCACTAATGATAAGATACTTATGAAGGTATATATATATATATATATATAATATATATAATATATAATAGATATATAAATATATAGTCTTTTATAATTAGTATATATATAATATATATATAGTATAGATAGATTATAATAGTAATATATATATAGGGTATATATGACAAATAGGTTAGGTATATATATATATATTATATATACTATATATATAATATTATTATATATTAAGATGGTCGACAGTAATAAAAGTGACATTTTCTCGATCTTTAATTTCCTGGTCATGAATATTCTAGGGAATAGATTCCGTGTAACAATATTAAGACACTTAAAGCAGCTTCTTCGCTTTGTCAGACACCCTTGCAATCTGGCAAGTATTATACTGGCTTACAATAGGAGCTCGCTCCTCTTTTTAACGTTTTCTAGCTGTTTCAAAGTTCTTTTCAGATGGCAAAGAATCATGTTATGTGACGATTGCGCATTTCTGCATTTCAGTGGCGGCTTGTTCATAGGCAACTACGGAAGGCTGCGCAGCACTCGCCGTTTTTCACTCGATATTATGGATACACGATTGCAAATAGAAATTTTTCTTTAATTCTTTTTTTATAATTGTATATCATATAATCCTTAAGCCTAACTGTCAGTAGTGATTCCCTAGTTCATGAAAAATTTGCAAATCTCCTTGTGTTGGACTGTGCTCTCATAGTTCCAGCGACGCATTTTGACTGTTGTGCGCATGCGCACATGTCTGAGATAATTTTCTTTTTATGTTTGTATCGTTTTACACAATATTAAAACAATGGCTAAAAACTTTCTAAAACAGCACCCCCAAATAATTTTACACCCCATCCTAGACCTAGATTAGGATGATTTCCAGGGATAATTCGTAACAATATTAAACACTTAAACAATTACCCTTCTGATTTTTAAATAAATCTTATCTTAAAAATTTTGTTACTTTAAATTTAATTATTTTTTAAATTTAGGCATCTTCAATACTGCCTTTAAATATTTCGCAATACACGGGTTTAAAGACGTAGTGGGGTAGGAAGAACATTGGACGTGTCTCCAAAGGTTTCTTCAATTTATTAATGTTGCTGAGACAAAACTTTTCTTTTAACAGTCAATGGGTTGGCCAAAGCACCGCACCGGTGCGGTGTGTTGCGATCATTTTGATAAGGTACGGCACCTTTCGTTCCCTGGTGCGGTGCAGTGTGTTGCGGCTTGGTGCGGGGCTGTGCGGAATATTCAGGTGCTCGACCAATCCTAGGCTGAATAAAATTAGGAGCACAAAACAAAAATTAATATTGTTTTAAAATCCTCAAAGACAAAATGATGAATAAACTTAAATGAGAAAATTCTACTATATTATATATTGTATGTTATATATATATAGTATTATGATATAGGTTATGTATCGTAATATATATATATATATATATAATACTACTATATATATATATGTATATATTACTATATATAGTATAATATATATAGTATATATATATAGTATTATATATAAACTTCTTGATATAAAGTTCCATTAATAAAACTAATAATCTCCGTATCAAAAAATTCTTTATACTAAGGTCGTAGATGAGTGGAATAACATCCTAAAAATGTTCAGGAGTCACCCACCCTCTTATAAGGTCATAAATGAGTGGAATAACATCTCTTAAAAAAGTTCAGGAGTCATCCACCCTTAGAACTCGGGTCTTTTCGCTTAAACATTATAAAAAAAACTTTTTATTGTCAAAGAATGCTATGACGCACATTAATTCTTCTTTAGTTTTTTTGGTTGCAACTAATTTTTGTTGCAAATAATTTTTGGTGCAACTAATTTTTGTTACAAATAGTGGTGATAATTACAAATTGCTTTTATTATTCTTTATGTCGTAATTATTGCTATTTCAATGAAGAGCTAAGGTCAATGATGGATATTTTAATTATGTTAATAATAATGATTGTTATCAGTATTTTACTTATATATTATTACTCGTACTTATTATTATTTATTTATTAGCATTAGTATTATTATTAATTATTATTATTATTATTATTATTATTATTATTATTATTATTATTATTATTATTATTATTATTATTATTATTATTATTATTATTATTATTATTATTATTATTATTATTATTATTATTATTATATTATTATTATTATTATATTATAATTATTATATATTATATTATTATTCATTATTATTATTATTATTATCAAGATTATTATTATTATTATTATATATTATTATTATTATTATTATTCAAAGTTCTATAAATTTAATAAAATTAAATAATTGTTTACCATGTACTTAAAAAATTCTAAATTATTTTAATATTTTCTTTAAAGTTTTTATAACTTGATGTAAATTTATTTAAATAACAATAATAATAAATATATTAACAAATTCTTGGTATTATAAAGTATATTTGGTAAAAGTATGAATATCTAACTTTTCCTTTATATTTTAGGATTTCTGGAAATAAGAACACGTATTTGTGAGTGAGATATCCTCTAATATAAAGAGAAAATAATTGCATTTTAATATTTTTGGGTATTGTTCAACCATATGTCGTGGGGAAATGATATTACTGTGGAAATACTTCCTATTTATTAGGAAAATATAGGATTAAAAAGAGAATTTAGCTAGCAATAAATCGCATACTCTAGTAAATAAAATAGCCCAATATTGCATCAAATAAAAGGTAAAACGTTACGTTTTAGCATTTTTTGAATAAAAAAGAAAATTATAATATTGCAATATTTCCTCACATTCCCCTTTAGTCTTGCAATGACGTTACAATATGAAGCCAATTAAGTCTTGTGGAGCTTTAACTTAATATGATCTCTAAAAATAAACTAATAGCATCCCAATAGCTGTAAGAACATCTTTGGCATGAACATTCTAACGCATATCTAAGATAATTTAAAATAAAAGCTTTCACTTTTTTAACATGGCTGATGTTTCTCTCTCTCTCGGTCTCTCTCTCTCTATCTCTCATCATCTCTCTCTCTCTCTCGTCTGCTCTGCACATCGTCTCTCTCTCTCTCTCTCATCTCTCTCTCTCTCTGGTGTTTCTATTTTCTCGTGATCTTTCATAGGAAAATCACATTCCTCCTTCCTCCCTCTCTCTCTCTTCTCGTCTCTCTCTCTCCTCTCTCTCGTCTCTTCTCTACTCTCTCTCTCTCCTCTCTGCTCTCTCTCTCTGGTGTTTCTATATCTGGTGATCTTGCTGGGGAAAGAGATATCAGCATTTCTCTCTCCTCTGCTCTCTCTCTCTGCTCGCGTCTCGGGGTGCTGCGGGTCTCCGGTCGGGTCCTGGGTCGTCATCTCGCTCGCCGGGGGGGGGGGGGTCTCGGTGTCGGGTGGGCTCCGCGCGGTTCGTCTCTGGGTCTCTGTCTCTCGTCTCGGTCTCTCTCTCGTCTCTCGTGTGCTCGCGCGGGGTGTTCCGTCGGCGTCCGTCTCTCTTCATCTCTCTGTGCTGCTCTCGCTCTCTCTCGATTGTTTCCTTTATCTTGGTGGATTCTTGCTTGTAATTCTGTCCTACACATCCTCTAAGTAATTGGGTGATCTAAGCATCTTCAGAATTTCTTCACTTAATCCCAGTTGCTTGCTCTGTACTCGGTTGTCGTTCTCACGTTGCAATACATTATATCTCGAAGAGCCTATCTGGGCGGGTGGCTTGTACTATACAGCACCGCCCTTGGAGAAGGTCGGGTATGTGGTTTTCTTCATTATTCTCACTTTCCCTGCTCTTACTAACCCTGCACAGCGTTGCATGAGAGTAAATGAGTGGCTGCAGAATATCTGGGGTGCTGTAACTCAATACAGCACTTCTTGGAAGAGGGTGGAGTATGTTGGGTTTTCTTCT
>JABUQX010044747.1:0-5000 GCA_015478945.1 Trachelipus rathkii
TATGCTGTGGCTTTGTGCCGTTGTGTCCTCCCGGCCGTTTTATGGGCGGCTTCGTTCCGCGTGCGCCGGCTGCGCGCCCTCCTCGTCCCTGCTATCTCTCCGGGTCCGGGCCCTTCGTGGGCCCTTGTCCGGCCGTGGGGGTCCTTCGTTTCCTGCGTGTTGGTCGGGCCCTCTCGTGCTGGTCTTTTCGTCGCCCGCGTTGCGCTCGCGTGCCTCTGGCGGGCTGTTGTCTGCGGGCTTGGCGCCCGCCCTCCTCCGTCCCCTTGCTGCCGGTCCGGGGAGACTCGGGGACCTGTCGGCCTCTGCGGGCTCTTACCTGCTGTTGTTCGGGCAGCGCATCTCATGTTCGGCTGCGCAGGCCCAGGCGTCGCGTGCCCGTGCCGCATAGCTGTGCCCACCACGCCGGTGCGCCAGGTCCGGCTGTGTGGCTCCCCTCTTTCCCTCCCCCCCTGCTTGCGGCCCTGAGCCCCGGCACGTCTCCCTTGCTTTCGGGTTTTCTCGCTTTGCCCCGGCCGTCCCAGTGACTAGCCTTCCTCCGGCCGCCGCTCTGGCCGGTTCGCTAGCCATTGCCTGGTGTCGGCTTCCGTGCCTGCCCTCCCCCGTCTGTAGCCGCTAGGTAGCCGCGTGTGTCCGCCCCCTTGTGTCCCCCGTGCTTGGTGTCCCTCCTCGCGGCGCGTGCGGCCGGGTCTGTTTCTGTCCCTTGGTTCTTCCCCTTGTCTCGTGGCCTGGGGTTCTGCCCGCCTTCGCGCTGGTGGTGCCGGCCCTGTGTTTCGCCCTTCTGCGCCTGGCGTGCCTGCCGGGTCCCTCTCCTCTATCTTTGCGCTGCTTTTGGGTTTTGGTGGTGTGCCTCTGCCGGCGTTTGCGACCCGCTTGGTCGCGACGCTTTGCCGGGTCTGTTCCCCTGCGGGTGGCCCGTCCCTCGCTCCGCTCGGTTGTGCGTGCCCCCCGTCCGTGTGCCGCTCCGTTCGCTGGGACTGCCGCTGGCCTCCGTGGTCTGCGTTTTGCCTCTTCCTCCTCTTCCTCTCTTTTCTTCTCTGCCCCCCTCCTGTCCTCTCTCTCTTGGTCTTTGCCCTTCCTTCCCCCCCCCTTTCTCCCTGCCTGTTCCTCTCCCATGTCTCCTCCTCACCTCCTCCTTCCCTTCTTCTCCTCTCCCTGTCCCCGTCCCCGCCCTCCGTTTCGTCTTCCCATGCCCTCCTGCCCCTCGCTCCCCTTGTCCATGCTTTCTCCCGCTTCCTCCTGCCCTCGTCCTTTCTCCTCTTCCCATTTTTTTTTCCCTGCCCTGCTCCCCCTGTCCCTCTCTGTGTGCTTTGTGCTCGTGTCTCTCCGTTGGCTCTGCCGGGCCCTGGCTTTCGCTCGGCGGCTCTGTCTCTTCCTTCTTGCCTTTTCTACTGTTTTTCTCCCTGGTCCTATCCCTTTGGCCGGCAGGCTCACACACACACACATGGCCGTTCTTTCCCCCACACACCCCGCTCCCCGCCCACCACAACACACACACACCTGTCCTCGTTCGCCCTCCGGTGCCCACGCGCGTGCCCCGTTCAGCTCCACACCCGGCGCTTCTCTGTCTGCGCTCTCAATAACACACCTTCAGTGCTCACACACACACACACGACAGTTAGACCAAACCAAACCAAAAAACCAGTTCCATTCATCTTTTGTCACACACACACCACCTCACACGGTGTCCTACACACACACACACACACACACACCACCATGGCACCCCCTCACCACACACACACTTTATGGCGTCCTCTGTTTTCCACCTGCCCGCTGCCCCTGGCGTTGTCGTCACAGCCTTTTTTGTCCTCCTTCACACACACTCACAGCTTTCTTCCTGCTCTTACGGTCTTCTCCCCTCTCACACATCCTACTTTTCTCCAATAATATACATCTACTAAACTCACCCACACACCACGCCTTTTTTTCCCACCCACTTCTGTTCCCATTCTCACACAACACACATCTCTCCCTCTCGTGTCCCACACACTCGTCTCGTCATCCACCACACCACACACCCCACGTCTCATCATCTCAAAAAAAATACTACATACAACAAAATACAAAAATCCCACATCTCACCCTCCTCTCATCTCTGTCTCTCTCCTCTCATCTCTTCTCTCTCACACCACCACACACTCACGTCTCTCTCTCTCTCTCCTCTCTTTCTCTCTCCTCTCTCTCTCCCCCCACACACTCTCTCTCTCTCATCCCTCATCCTCTCTCTCTCCTCCTCTCTCTCTCCATCTCTCCTCTCTCTCTCCTTCTCTCTCTCTCCTCTTCTCTCCTCTCTCTCTCTCTTCTCTGTCTTCATCTCTCCTCTCTCTCTCATTATTTTCATTTCCCCCCCGATCCCCGTCCCACTTCCTTTCTTATCTCTTTTCTCCCGCTCCCTCCCGTTCCCTCTGGTCCCTTTCCCTTGGGGCCCCGTGCGTCTCCGCTGCGCTGCTGCTTGCCTCTTCCCCTCTCCTTGGGGCCTTCATCCTGCGCCTGGCCCCATCCTGGGTCTTCTCTCTTTTCTGTTGGCCCTTCTTGCCCTCTCCTGCTCCGGTTCTCTCTGCCGCTCCTTCCTTCCGTTCGCCGTTTCCTCGCCGGCTATCCACCTCCCTATCTGCCGCCCGCCTCCCTGCCTGCTGTGCCTCCCTCTTCCTCCTCTCCCGCCCGCCCCTTGCGCCCGCCCCTCCCCTCTTTTCGTCTCCCCTCCTTTCTCTCGGCCCCCCGCACTCTCCGCCGTCCTGCCGTCCCCTCCCCTGCGCTGTCTCGTTCCCTGCCCGTCTGGCCCCTGCTTCCGCCTGTTCCCGTTTTCTCCCGCCTGTGCCCCCGCCCTTTTCCGCTGTGTCCTCCCGGCGTCGTCCTCGCTTGTTCCTGCTCCTGCTCCCCTTTTGCTTTCGGCCCTTTGCGTCTTTGTCTTTGTCCCTTGTACCTGTCGCCCCCCCTCCCCCTACGCCTTTCCTCCCGTTGTTTCGCCCTCGCCCCTCCCGCCCCGCCCCCTTTCCTGCCCCTTCTCCCCTTCTTCCCCTTCGGCCCGCCTCTTCGCCTTCCCTTCGTTTGCGCGTCCGCCCTCCGTCGCTCCGCGCCTTTCGCTCTGTTGGTCCCTTGTCCTCTCGTCCCCCTCTCCCGCCGGGTCCTCCTCCCACCTTGTCCCTTTTTTGCCAGCCCGCCCCCCTCCTCCCCCCTCTTTCCCTGGGTCCTTTGCCCCGTTCGCGCCCTCGTTTTCTTTCCGGCCGATGTTGTGCCCCGTCCGGCGCCCTGGTTCCCCCCCCTTGTGCGTTCCTGCCCCCTCCTTTTCCCTCGGCGCTGCTCTTCCCCTTCCTTGCCGGTTGCCTCGGCCCCTGTTCCCTCTCTACTGTTTCTGGTGCCTTGGTTTCTTATTCTATTCGCGCCCGTGCCCTTGCGACTCTTGTTCTCGTTTCCTTTCCCTTCCTTGCCGTACCGCCTCGCCCCCCCCGGCGCCTTTTGTGTTGCCCTTCGCTCCCTGTCCGCTCTGCCCTTCTTCATGCTCTTCCCCGTTGCTTCCCTCTGGTACTTCTACTCTTCTTCCTTTCCCCCGTGTGTTCTGCTCGCCGTTGCTCGCCCTTTTTCCGCTTCCCCCCTCCCCTTTCCCCCTCTCCTGTGCCCCTCTCTTTCTTTTTCCCTCTCCCTTCCCCTCCCTCCTCCCTTGTCCCCCCTCTTTTGCGTTCCTCTTCCTGCTTCCCCCCTCCCCCTTTTTCCCTTGTCTTCCCTCCCGCCTGGTCGTTGTCCCTCCTTTCCCCCCTCCCCTTTCTTGCTGTCCTTTGTTTTTCCTTTGTCTTTCCTCTTCCTGCCGCCTTTGTCGTCCTTGTCTCCTCCCTGTCTGCTCTCATTTTCCCCGTCCCGTCTTGCCCCCCTTGGTCGTGTGCATCCCCCGGCCTCGTCTGTATTTCCTCCCCGTCCTGTCCCCTCTCCCCTTCGTGCACGTCCCGTTTGTCCCCTGTCGTTCCTCTTCCCCCCCGGCTTTTCGTACACTCCCTCCCCTCGTGTCTCTTCCCCTCTTCCCCCTTCGCTTTTGCCCTCTTGTCGTTCTGGCCTCCTCCCGCACTCGCGCCTGTCCTCTCCCTCTCTTCTCTTGTCTTCCTTCTCCTCGTCAGTCGTCTTTCTCCCTCCCCTCTTGGCCCTCCTGTCCTTTTCCCCCCTGTTACTCTTCCCCCTCGTTGTCGTGTCTCCTCCCCCTCCTGTCTCCCGCGTTCCCTCCCCTTTCCCCGCCCTTCCTTCCCGCCCTGGTTTCGTTCCCCCTCCTTTCGTCCTCCCCACTCTTGCCTGTCCTCTGTCCTCCTCCCCTTTCCTCCTCCTTTTCCTTTGCCCCCTCGTTCCTTCTCCCTCGTTTTGTCCCTCCTCCCCTTTCTGTCGTCCGCTTCCCTTCCCCGCTCCCTCCTTCCCCTCACACGCCTGGTCTCTTTCCCTTCCCTTCCGTCGTCACCTGCCCCGATCCTTGCCCTCCTCTCCCTCTCGCCCTGGTACTCGGTTCCCTTTCCCTTCTGTAGTCCCCCTCCCCTCCCCCTCTCGTACTCGCTTGCACCCCCTTTCACGTCACCACCCTCCGTTTTATTTCCCCGTCCTCGTCCCTGCCCTTCCGCCTTCCTTTCCCCCCCTGGTCCCCCTCTCGCCCTGGTCCTTCCTTTCCCTTTCTGTCGTCCCCCTCCCCTCCCCTCTCGTCTACCATGCCCCCCTCCGTCCTCTTTGACCGCCTCGTCCCTCCCTTCCTTCCGTCCTTTCCCCCCTGGTCTCCCCCCCTTCTCGCCCTGGTTCCCTCCCTGTTCCTTCTGTCCTCCCCTCACCTCCCCTCTCGTCTCTTGCACCCTTCCGTCCTCGTTCCCCGTCCTCGTCCCCTCACGTTCCTCATTCCTTTCCCCTTGGTCACCCCCCTTCTCTCCTGGTCCCTTTTCTCTTCCTTTTCTGTCGTCCTCCCCCCCTCTCGTATCTTGCCCCCTCGCGTCCTCGTTTCCCGTCCTCGTCCCTTCCGTCGTCCCCTCCCTCCTCCTCTT
>JABUQX010044747.1:7500-10000 GCA_015478945.1 Trachelipus rathkii
TTCTCTCTCTCTCCTTCTTCGTCTCTTCTCTCTCTCTCTTCTTCCTTCGTCTCTCTCGTCCCCGCCTGCCGCCCTCCCTGGCACCTTTCCCTCGGTCCGCCCCCTCTCTCGTCTCTCTCTCTTCTCTGCTCTCGTTATCTCTCCCTCTCTCTCGTCTCTCCTCTCTCTCATCTCTCTTCTCTCTCTCATTTCTCTCAATCTCCTCTCTCCTCCCTCTCATTTCTCTCCTCTCCTTCTCTCCTCCTCTCATTTCTCTCTCCTATCCTCTCTCTTCTCTCTCTCATCTCTGCTCTCTCTCTCGTTCTCCCCCTTTTTTTTCGGTTTGTTTCCCCCCGCCCCTGTCCCTGTTTCTCCGCTCCGCCCGGCTCTCCCCCCCTCTTTGCCTTCCCGCCCCTGTCCCGCCCTTCGCTTTTTCCCTCCCCCTCTTTCTTCCTCCTTCCTTCCCCCTCGTCCTCGCCGTTTTCGCCCTTGCTCCTGCCGGGTTGTTCTCACCTTCCCTTGCTTTCCCACTGTAACTGCTGTTTCCGGCCCCTGTCGGGTACCGTCTTTTCTTTCCTCCCCTCTCCTTTTCCGCCCCGCCCCTTTCCCTCCCCCTCTTGTCTCGGTCTTTGTTTTGTGTCCTTGTTTTTCTTTGTTGCCGCCCGTTCCCCCCCTCTGTCCCCCTCCACTCGTGGCCCGCGTTTTTTCCCCCCCTCGACACTCGTCTTTCCTCCTCTCTCCTCCTCCGTCCTCCTCTCCTCTCCTTCCTCCCGCTCCCCTCCTCCTCCTCCTACGTCCGTCCTCCTCCTCCTCCTCCACTCCTCCCTCCTCCTTCTTCTTCTCCTGCCCCTCCTCCTCCTCATCATTCTTCTTCCTTCCTCCTCTCCTCCTCCTCCTCACTCTCTCGCTCCCAACTCTGAATCCCTCTCCTACTCCTCCTCCTCCTCCTACTCCTCCTCATCCTCCTGCCTCCTCTCCTCCTCCTCATCCTCTCTCTCACCCCCTCCTCCCTTACTTTTCTCTGGCCTGTTTCCTCCCCTTTCCCCCCATTCTTCGCCGTCTTTTTTCCCTTTCGCCTTCCCCTTCCTTTCTCTCTCTTCTCTATCGTCTCTATCTCTCCTCTCTCTCTCTCCTCTCCTTCTCTCTCTCTCTCTCTATCTCTCTATCCTCTCTATATTTCTCTCTCTCTCGCTCCGCGTGTCCCATTGTCCGTCCTTCTGTCTCTTCCCCCCTCTTCCGCTCCCGCCCGCCGGCATCGCCTTTTGGCCTTCGCGTCCCGGCGTTCGTCTTGCGCCCCACTTTGTTCCCCACTCCCCCCCGCGCGTTTTTCACCCCCGTCCTCCACTGGTCGCGGGTCCTTTTCCCCTTCTTTTCCTTCCCGTCTTCAGTTCCGTTGCCACTTTTCCCTCCTGGGTGGGTTTCCCCCCCCGCCTACCCCGGGTCTTCGCCCCGCTGGCCGGTCGTCGGGTCCTCTCGGCTTCCGGGCCCTCCGGGGTAGGCTTCTTTCCCCCTCCGGGGGGGTCTCCGGACCCGCCCCGCTCTTGAGTCTTGGGGTGTCGCGGGGTTCCATCTCGCCCGGCTCCCCTCCGGGTCTGCCCCCCTCCCCCTCGGTTCCCCCGTCTGCATCGCGCCCCTCTGGCCGTCTCCTAGTCTCTATCTCTCCTCTCTCTATCTCTATCTCTCTTCTCCTCTCCTCCTCCTCTCAGCTACCTCTCTCTCTCCTCCTCCTTCGTCGTCTCTCTCTCTCTCTCTCCGTCTTTCCTTTTGTGCCCGTTGCCCGCGTGTGTTTGCCGATTCACGCCCTCCGTTCCCGAGCCGCGCCCCGTTTCCACCTTTACCCACCGTATCCGCCCGTTTTTCGCGCTTGCCGCTTTTTGCTAGCCTTTCTCCTTCCCGCACCTCTTCCTTGTCTTTTCACTCCTCTTTCTTCACTTCCTCTATCGTTTCGGGCCCCCTTTTCGCTGCTCCGCCCTGTCTTCCTTTTTCCTGTCGTATTCCTAGTTTTTCCGCCTCCCCTCTGACCGTGCCCCTGGACTACTGCTTGGCGCCTCTCGCTTATCTCTATATACCACTCTCTACTCTCTTCTCTATCTCTCTACTCTCCGTCTATAATATCTCTCTCTCTCTCTCCTAACTCTAATTTAGGCAAATATTTATGTCATCCTATCTAATATATATAAAATATAAATGACTCCTCGTGGCGTCAGAGGGCTGAGTCGCCGACTCTCAGCAAACGAGAGTAATGCTGGTTCAAACCCTCCGCGTAGCAGTTGGAGTGTTTATCTAAACCTGGCACATCAGTATTAAAATAAGACTCACTGCGAAATGTTTGGTGGGGCCTGGTTTGGGCATAGCCGGCCATAGAAGGTCGAATTTCCCCTTTTCGCGCTCTAATAAGGGGATAGCAACGGTAAACGGTAGTTTATATATATATATATATAATATATGTATATATATATAATATATAGTATAATTATATAGTATATAATTATATATAATATATCTAGAAGATTTTGAAGTA
>JABUQX010044747.1:15000-37223 GCA_015478945.1 Trachelipus rathkii
ATAATTTAATAATAATAATAATAATAAAAATGAATAATAATAATAAAAAATAATAATAATAATAAATAAAATAATAAATAATAATAAGAAAAAAATATAAAAATATAAAATATATAATAATTAAATAACTAAAAAATAATAAATCAATAATAACATAATAATAATAATAATAAATAATCAGAGTGCCAAATTTTTTTTTTAAGATAATACCAAATAATAATAATAATGAATAAGTAATAATAATATTTATAAATAATAATAATAATAATAATAATAATAATAATAATAAGTAATATTATAAAATAATAATAATAATAAAATAAAATATAATAATAATAATATAATAATAATATAATAATAATATACAATAATAAAATATTTTACTTTTACTCTTTCACTGAAAGTTTAATAACTGTTTAACAAAATTATATA
The DNA here is from genome assembly GCA_015478945.1 of Trachelipus rathkii. NCBI lineage: Eukaryota > Metazoa > Arthropoda > Malacostraca > Isopoda > Trachelipodidae > Trachelipus > Trachelipus rathkii. Next base: position 15,433 of record JABUQX010044747.1, read on the forward strand.
TTTAAATTTAAGAATGAAATTTAATTTAATTTAATTTAATAAATTATATATATATAATTATATATAATATAATATATATATATATAATATATAATATATTATATATATATATCTCAGCCTCTTAAAATGAATATAGATATGTAGATATATATATAATATATATATATATATATATATATATATATATATTCGTAAAAAAGTATTTGCAATTGACATTTGCAACTGACTGGTAGTGTGATAGGTCAGTGTTTCTGAACCGATGGTTCAAAGAGTGAGTTATTTTACACCAAAATTAAGAACGAATATCCAAATCTTTATAAAGAAACATTAAAGGTGTTTACTATGCATTTGTAACAAGTTACATTGTGCTTATCAGAATTCGTCCAATGTCAATGTGAAAACGAAGTTAAGTTTTTAAAAACCATAAAGCCCAAATCGTCAAAGTTTACGTTGTGTGGGTTGGTTTTGTTTTTCAAAAAATTGATCCATACATTTTATGTTTGAAAATGATTGGCTGAGTGGGAGAAAAAAACGGCTTTTAATAGATTTTTATATTTTCTTTATAAAGAGCTTTACATTATTTTTTTTCTCAGTATCCCCAACCAGTGAGTGCTGAAAAAATATTAAAATATTGTTTTAACAGCATAAACCTATATAAACTTTTAAATATTTGGTTGTAAAAGAAGGAAGAATCTGCATATAAGTACATCATTAATAATCTCAATTTAAAAGAATTTTTAGATATTCACTAACAATGTTTTAGGCTAATTATAGAAAGAAGTGTAGTAGTCTTGAATGATTTTTTTAGAGCCTCTTAGACACTAAGAGAAAAAAATTTAATATTTTAATGGCTTAAACCAAGAGAGAGACGCAGAGTAGAGAGAGAGAAGAGAGAGAGAGAGAGAGAGAGAGAGAGTAGAGAGAGAGAGAGAGAGAGAGAGAGAGAGAGAGAGAGAGAGAGAGAGAGAGAGAGTAGAGAGAGAGGAGAGAGAGAGAGAGAGAGAGGATGAGAGAGAGAGATGAGAGAGAGAGAGAGAAGAATGTCAACATAACATGGTGCTGGTTAGGACTGACAAAAATGATGCTATCAATTATAAAGTTGGGACAACAAATATAATTTATTTTCAGTTTTTAAAATTAAAATCTTTTAAAAAAAAACTTCAAACTAAGAGGTGTTAACCATTCTGGTTCTCGCTACTTTGTTCCACTTTTTAGAAGCCTTTGCCCTGAGAATTAAGTCCAAAACCTCCTTTGCAGAATAATAAAATAATAATAATAATAATAATATTAATAAAAATAGATAAAATAATAATATAATAAGAATAATAATAATAATAATAATAATAATTAAAATAAAATAATCAATAATAATCAGAAGAAAAAATAAGAGGAATGAAAACAAGAAATTAAATATTTATATTTTAATATAATATATATAAAAAAATATATAATATATAATATATATATTAATAAGTCTATAATATATATATATATGATTATATAATATATAATATATATATATATATATATATATAATATAAATACCTATATATAATATATAATATATTATATATATATAATATATATACATTAAATATTAAAGATATATGTATCGATTTAGCAGAATGACATAGATATAAATATATTATTAATATAAGTTAATATATATTATATATATATATAAAATATTAATATTTTATATTAATATGTATATATATAATATATTAATATATATATATATATATAAAATATATATATATATATATAATTTAATTATAAATATATATAATATATAATATATATATAATAATAATAATATATATATATATATATATATAATAATATATTATATACAGTGGCGGCTCGTTTTTATGGGCTATTGGGCTGCAGCCCCTCAAAATTAAAAGTGACGAGGCGTAGGAATTGACCGAATATAAAAATTTTTGTCAAAAAAGAGTGAAAGAATTATTTTTTTAACAATGTTAATACATAAAAACGTAGTAATTAAGAAAAGAAAAGTGAAGTAGGTTACGCTTTAAACCAGCTGACTGTGCACGATGTTTTTTTTTCAATAGATCCATAATATATAATTGTGGGGGCTATTTACAGGCCATAAAAAGACGAACTTATAGGTTTTAAAACTAAATAACATGGCATGACAAAAGATTGCATTCTATAGATAATCTTTTAGCAGTGTCACTTGGCCTTTTTGAAATTTTATAACAACCAAGCACGCATGAACCGAGTTGCATGAGTGCTAGTTTGTGTCCTTTAATGTCACATTCTATACATATAAAGAACCATATATATATATTAAAAGACTAAATTAAAATCAGTTCATTCTTATGCTTCAGTGGAAGTGGACGTGTCTTTTTTTTTGGTGGTGTGGAAAATTTAATTTGTATATAGGAAATAAATATTTTAATTATAGAAAAAAATAATAAATTTTATATGAATTCTGATGATGATGATGTGCATGTGATATTAATTTGAAATGTGAGCCCAAAATCACATTGTTAAATGTGCGAGTATTTTAAAAATTTATTATGTTAACATTGAAGAGAATATAAGTTTTATTTCTACTTGAGCTCTGAAACCTTCAAAGAAGGCGATTTCGATTTTTGTACCAACGAAAATCGATGTAAAAGAGTCTTATATATAATATATATATATATATATTATAATATATATGTATATTTATATATGATATAATATATATATATGTAAATTATATATATAATATATATATAATATATATAAAGCTATAATATATACTATATAATATATATATATAATATATATAATATATATAATATATAGTATTATATATATATACTGCACCCTTCCATCCCACGTTTTCAAACGACCTGCCAGCTGTAATATATAGAATATATATATATAATATATATAATATAAATATAAATGATATATATATATATTATATAATATATAATAATATTATATATAGAAAAATATATATATATATATATATATATATATATATCAGTGATTGCTTTTGAGGGAGGCAAGGGAGAAAGTGTTTCTTGTACAATTGAGAAGCGTTTATTTAAAGTTGAAAATAGAGGGAGATTTTTATAATAGTGTTTAAGTTTGATTTAGACTGGAGAAATTGCTCTAATTCATTTCAAAGTACAATTGAGGGTTTGAAGAAATTTCAACGTTTTTAATGATATGGAACTTATCACTAAGTAATAAATTTTAAACATCATTAAGGAAATGAGACCGATAAAGAACCATTTATTGTTTCGGCCCAGAAATAGCAATGAATAAATGGTATAATTTAATTATAATGTTTATGAGGGATTGCTGATCCAGAAGCAGGATTGCCAAACTTATTCATTTTAGGACGTTCCTCTTATGAATATACGGTGGAGATATTCCCGCAGGCGGCGTAATGCCGTTTTCCATTTATTATATATATATATAAGTATATATTATATTAACTAAATATTATATATAATCTAATATAATATATTATATAATATATATAATATATATAAAATATATAAATATAATATATATATAATATATATATATATATAATATAATAATAATATATATATATATATATAGTAATATATATAAAACTTCTCACCCCTCACCACCCCTTCATGGGAGAGGCCATACCGCGCCCAGGTACTCCTCAGACGCACCGGTCTCCCTCTCAGAATCAATCCAGGGAATGTTAGGTCCATGTTGTTTGCGTTTGAGAGATGTTTAACAGGAGAGAAAAAAAGATATGATTGTCCTCCGGCGCCTATTAACAGTTTTAACAAGTGTTTGCTAGTGCTTGGTTAGAGGTTGAACTTGTTTGTATATGCAAGTTAGGGTGATGTGCCCGCATCTTAGCTTATGCCAAGGAACGACTGTCTATTCTTGGTAGTAAGTTGAATTCTGGTGCTATTTCTGGTGGGTGTTTGCTTAATATGTTATTGGTGGTCCTGGCGTCTAAGTATTTCTGCTAGTGTCGTATGCCATTGTTGATGTATGTAGTTTATGTGGTGTGGAATGTAGTTCAAAATTTGTTTGTAATATAGAACGTGAGAAAGGAGGTTGTTTGAGTCCTGTGTGGTTAGGTCAGAAGCCGTAGTTTAGTGTCTGCGAATGTATTAGGTATATGGATCGATGTTGGTTAGTTTTAAAGTCCTGTACCAGCGTGGTTTTCAATAATGTTCAGTCTTGTTGCGGATAGATTATGTTGTTCATGTGTTTTGTGAGGTGAGACGTGTTCAAGTGTTACTCCGGATTTTGAGTTGGTGTAATAGGATTAAGGCTTTTGTTAGTGACCAGTGGGTTGGCACCAAGGGTGGTCGTGGTGATAGTGTGATGAGGATTGATTGGTGAGCTGACATTTTATTTTCTGTAGCCAAGTTGAGTGGTTGAGCATTTTGTGATTTGTGACCGTGTTTAGGTTCTGGTGTCTGGTAGCTATGGTGATGTCATCTTGCAAGGTGTATGATGTTGATCTGTTTGTGTGTGGTAGATCTGCCTGTAATATGTTAATAGTGTTGTGGATAGTATTGCATCCTGGGGTATCCGTTGATGTTTACAGTCTGGATTTGTATTGATGTATGTGCCTGTTCATCCCGAATAGAGAAGAGAAATCATTTCCTTAAGGTTAGGGGGAGGCTGATTATTATTGGAATAAGATCAAGAATGGTGGTCTGTGTCAAGAAACTTTGTGAGTATCGATGATAGGTATTTTTTGAATATTTTGCGTTTAGGGCGTGATAGTGGGTTTATGATATTGTGAAGGCAGTTGTAGTAAGTGTTTTGTTTGAAACAGTGCTGGAATTTGGTGAAGAGTGCGGGATGACTTTGTGGAAAGTTTCTAGTAGTTGGATAAGTTTGATAATAAAAGATTCGAATGAGAGGGTCAGAGGGTTTTCCGTTTAATGTTAGGTAAATATAGCTTTTCGCAGATAGTGAGAATGAATTAGGTAGATGGAGGCTGTAATGTTTTATATGCTAGAATGTTTAGCGATTCCCTTACTTGAGTTTTGTTTGAGATTGTTGGCCAATACAACGATTTCTTGAGTGTCGTTATTTCTAGGTCCACTTGTGTATTTCTATTGATTGTTGTATTTTCTTGACAGGCATGATCTTCCTGTTTGGGGGGGGGGTTGACTGTTTGGCAAGCTGAGTTGCAAGAGTGTGCATGTGTTTGTAGTTTGGTGGTTTTGGTTTTTGTGGATTCCATGAGCGGGTTTGCTGATTGGTCAGTCTCAGTAATTACTGTCTTACAGCATTGTTGGATTACACCAAAATATTTACACCGAAGAAATTGTAAAAATCGAACTAAAATACAACTAAACTTAAACTACACAAAGATGAGTATTAAGAATAATTATTCCTAATTATTTAAAATTCTAAATTTTAAAATAAATTAATAGTGTTATCGAAAAGTTTTATCTTTTACATTTATGTATGTCCACAGAATTTTGCCGTAACATTTAAGTATAAAAAGCACAATAACTCTTAATTAAAGTTTATTGTAACAACGTCAGAAGAGAATTGGAATTAAAAATAATAAATCTTATTTTTTTATTTATATTTATTTAAGTGAAACTTGTAATATCTACCAAGACCAAACTTAAAATCCCTAGGTTTTATTACCTCATAAAATTAATAAATAAAATATATATAATATATATATATTATATATAATTAAAATAATATATATATAATATTATATATAATAAAATATATATATATATATAAAGATATATATAAATATATATATAATATAGTATAATATATAGATAAAATATAAATATATTAATCAAACGGTTAAGCGAGGAGTCCCATGGCAACTGAGCGGTTCGAATCCTAGTTCGACCCAGTAGAAATACCTAGGAAGTTCCCTCCCTTGAATAGGGCTACCCGTGAAGTGTGAACTTTAAAAAATAATAATATATAATAATTATAATTAAATATATATTAATAAAATATAATAAATATAATAATATATATAATTAATATATAAAATATATAATAAAAAATATAATAATATATATAGATATATATATATCTATATCTTAATACGTTTTATTTATTTTATTTATTTAATATATGCTTATTAAATACTAAAATGAGTAATGTGGTACGGCATTGATTCAAAAGTTCAATATATAAATAATTTTTAAAAATTACAATTATAATAAAAAAAATTCATAAATGACATATCTCGGAAAAAGTACATAGACATGAAAAAACCAATACAATATTTGGAATCGGCATATAAAGCATATTAAACAAAATAAATAAATAAATAAATAAAAATAAATAAATAATAATAAAAACTTCAAAGACTCGTTCATTCAAACGGAGTTGGAGCAGAAAAACAATTACAATTGGAATCAGCCTATAACAGCTTATTACAAAATGTAAAACAAAAAAAAATAAAAAAAAATAAAAATTTAGGCCGAACTAACGGGACAGAGGGAACGTTTGCCATACCCGAGGAGGGCGGAGAACCTCCCCGCGCACCAAATACCAAAGACGGGGCCAGGGAGACTCTCCCGGAGGGGAATAGCCTACCTCCGTCGTCTCAATTTCCGGGAAGGGGCCCGAGAGACCCCGACTCCTCCAAACCTTTGCGGTTGACCCTGGATGCCTTTTAAAAAAAAAAAATAAATAAAACTTGACGGAGCCTAAAACTAACAGTTCCTATATTAAATCAGTCCGTCACCCTAAATTGATGTTAGGACATAACTACGAATATATGAAAAAAAAAAAAAAATCAAAATGACGTGCATTTTCACCAAACAGGTCCTATAATAATATTGTATTATTGCATTTTTAGCCTATATATAACGGAACCCCATATATAAAATATATATATAATATATATAATAATAATATAAATATATAATTAATATAGATATAATATATATAATAACTTATTTTACACTCCGTCAATTTTTTATATATCTTAGAATATGAACAACAATGGAATAAGTTCTAAGAAGGAGATCAAAAATTCAAAGTATTGAAAAATTAAATATTAAATAGAATCGTACTTGCGTATTCCAAAACTACAATGCTTAGCATTATATGTTTGGGCATAACGCACCGACAGTACAATACACGGAAAAAGAAAATTCTTGCTGAGACGCTAAAATAGAAAATATTATATATATATATATATATAATAATATATAATATAAAAAAATAATATATATATATAATAATATAAATAATATATATAAAATATATAAATATAATCTATATATTTATCTGATTTTCATTCATAAAAATCAAATATATAATGCACTTATGTGGTAAATTTAAATGACTATCAATATATAATATTATATATATATAAAACATAAAGATATATATATAATATAAATATATATATAATTATTATATATATATTAATAATATATAATTAGTGAGGCACAGATGTCATATTTTTCGCATCCGCGGATGCGGATGTTGACTAAATCCGTATGCAAATGCGGAGCACGATTGATATATAATAATAATTATATATAAATAAAAATATAATATATATATATTTTAATATAAAGATTAATAATATAATATAATATAAATACTATATTATAATATCGAGTATTAGTCACAATCTATTAATAAATTGTGTTCCAGGGTGCGACAAGGGAACCCCAACTCAGAATGCACCCCGCCAACCTCTTTCTCCAAACGCCCTTAATGAAAGAGATTTACAATGGATCAATACTTGCACGTTGAAAATCAAATATTGAAGGTGTTGCTTGAAAAATCGGATTTTCTGCCTTTTCTGCTGAGGTTTCTCTTTTCATCATATATTACCCCACATTGCTAAATACTCTCTCATTGGAAACATAGATTTGGAGGACAGCCAATATTTCCTTGCAAGTGACTCAAGCGTGATAAATATTTGTTTAACTTTCCCCCAACTGATCGACATCATCAACTGTATCTAACGTTTCTGATGTGATTTCAATCATTTGCCACTACATCTTTTGGTAATGCGGTGTTTCTTCATCAACTGTAGAAAATCTTCCAGTGAATCTGTGGTGATTTCCTTGTAGAAGAAGTGGTCTGTAGATGTCATTTTTTCCTTTTAAGGGGGCGAATTAAAGACGTTCGGATTGAAGTTCAATTGCACACGAAACGGAATATCGATTGTAACTTGTTCTGAGTAAAACATTGGTGTTAAGACAAAAAACTTACCTTTAACCGGGATAAAGTAATCAATAATTGAAGTCATAATGTCTACAGGAAACCAAAGCGTTTTCTAGTGCTCTAGTTAAGACATCTTCATTCTTTTAAACTGGCATCATTTTACATTTGAAGATGTCAAAACGCTTCCTTGCGTTGAAGCATTGAATGGATTAGCATCGAAGACAGACGCTGTAGAGGCCGAATTTTTTTTTTGTTTTTTTTTTTTTCTCTAATGTTTCCAAAAGCTTAATGTAATGATGTCATTTTCATATGATAAAAATGTAAATTGGAATACACAACTGGCGTACAAACAAAAGACTCTGAATCCGATACCATCTTTCCATCATAGTAACATGTCTTCAGCGAGTTGGAACGTCTTGGAAAATAGTAGAGAATACTATCAACAGTGTTTGAATGTCTTCAATCATATCATTTTAGATCAGTAAGTATTTATATAAACTTATCAAATCGCTGACAATAGAATATCCGCAGGGCAAGCGGCGGAATGCTGATTCTTAATGAGTGCGAGATCGATGTCCTGCATCCAAAATATAATATAAATATAAATATATAAAGATATATAAATAATATAAATATATAATAATATAAAATATAAAAAATAATAATATATATATAATATATATATAATATATATATATATATATATATATACAGCATTTAATCACTTCAATCAACCACCTCTCCCTAAATTTAGGTAATTGTGCGAGCATGCACTGGAAACGATAAAAGTAGAGAAAAACATGACCAATCGAAAAGGAAAGCCACCTAACCATCCCATATATATAAATGATAACTCGTCGCAATCCATAAACCAAAACTTAGGACCACCACAGTATGAGGGAGAAACAACCCAGAAATACTTGTTTAAAAATTAGGAAAGTACGTGCAGGAAATTGATGGCATACGAACTAAATAAATATGTTTTTAAAAACAATTGTTAATGGTAAATAAAAATATAATGGAATTTAAGAAATCTAATAAGTTTTTATTAAATATAAAGATAATAAAAAAAGTTAAAAAAATTGTAATTTTAGCGGTACACAATTATAATGAATAACAAAATTTCAACTTTGTCTTTGTGAAGTGAATCCTAATTGATTATAGTTGAACTCAAGCCCAGAGTTCCTAGGATGTCAAAGACCGAAGCCTTAAAGGGTGGGTGCAACATCAAGGCGATCGCGCGGGCGGTGACGCCCCACGAAGGAAAATAACATGATCACAACACGGAGAATTATATATATAATATATAAATATATTATATATAAATAATATAATATATCATATATATATATATATAAAATAATATTATATTATATATTATATATATATATATATATATATATATATATATTATATTATATATATAATATAAGATTATATATATATATATATATATATACATGCTGCTCGTGAAAGACTGGATTGGGGGCTGCAAGTTATAATATATAATAATTGATGTATATATATAATATATATATATAGTATATAATATAATATATATATAATATATATAATATATATATATTAATATAATATATATATATATATATATATATGTATATATATATATATATATATATATATATATATATATATATAACTATATAATATAATATAGATATATGGTGAAGTTCTAGAACGTATGTCGCACAACGAAAGTTAAAAGTAATGAACTAAATATTTTGAGAAATTTAATTTTTTACCCCTTTTTTTTTGAAAATAAAAACACGAAAAAAAGAAAGAATTAATAAAATGAAAAATGAGCTTCACTTATATATATATATATATATATATATATATATACTATTATATATATAATATATAAATATATAAACTAATAATAATATATAATATATATAATATATATATATATACATATATAGTAATATAATATATATATAATATAATAAATACATAATATATATATAATATATATATATATAAAATATATATATATTGACTTGGAGCTTTACTTGCTGAAAGAAAATTTCATCGAAAGGTTTACAGCTTGTTATTATACTGGCTTTCAAAAAAATAGAATTTAAATTATTTTGGATAGAAAAACAATTTCCTTTTTTCTGTGCTTCACCGTTACCTTTAATGTTTTAAATATAGTAATGTAGCATTAGATATATATAGATGATATATATAATAGTATATATAATAATATATATATATATATATATATATAAATATTATATATATATAATTATATATATATATATATATATTATATAATATATATGCGCCAGCATTTCGATTGTCCCGTCATATGTACTTAAAAACTTTAATGCTAAAGTAAAACGGAAATACACTTGCAGTGGATATGCTGGTAAAATTTTAGTGCCGGAAATGTAAAAAAAAAAAAAAAAAAAAAAAAAAAAAAAAGAAACAAAAAAAAAAAATTAATATCTCAAAACTTACAATAGCTACAGCGAAAAGGAATACATTTTTTGGAATCCTCGTAAAAATTCACATAAGAAAATGTAAAAATAATAAATAATAATAAAAATTATGTTATAATTATACGTAATATGATTAGAGGCCCTATTTAGAGACCTTTTATTGGTTTTCTTGATAAAATAAAATATAATATATATATATAACTATATGATAATAATATATAATAATATATATATATATTATAATAATATAATGTAATATTATATATAGTATATATATATATATATATAATATATATATATATATATATAATATAAATATATATATATACTATATTTATAATATATATTATATATATATATATATAGTATTATATATATATAGATATATCAATATAATATTATATGATATATATATATATATAATATATATATAGTATATAAGTTATATATATAATATATAATATATATCAGTTACAAACCGAAAATTTAGGAACGAATAGCCCTGAAGGAACGAAACCGTGGAAGGTGTTACGGCCATTAGCAAAACTACTTTATGCTTATATGATGTCGTCAAATCAATTTTTTGAAAAAAGAAATGTTATGTTGTTTAAATCGCAAAAATTTCTTCTTCTTTTAACAATTGTAACTAAACATAATGTAGACTGCTGAAACGGCAAGAAGCAAAATGGCTATTGAATTTATTTTATTTTTAAAAAGAAATATTGATCAGTTAACATTTATATTATTTTTAGTGTGTATCACTGACACGTGAGCGCTCATAAAAATAAAAAAATGATTAAAAAAATATAAAAATAAAAAATACAAACAAAAAAAACAAGTATATCTTGGCAATAAATACGATCATTGATTTCTCAATTTATATAAAATTGGAAAATTCAGTTGCTTTTTCGGGCCATTTGTTCGAATAAAAATAACAATTTTTCTTTTCTTTCTTTTTTTCGCCTGCGAAATATTTCAATAAGGTTTCATAAATTAGAGGGGTCGATTTCTATAATGCTACGACAACTGTGTGATTACAATACGAAATTTTGTTATCCTCTAATACATTATTTAGTTTGATTTAATAATAGTTATGTAGCACCAAAAATTAATAAATACATTATTTACGAACGCTCTAATAAAAGAAAAAAGCCAAAAATAATATACATATATAGATATAATAATATAATATATATTATATATATAATATATATATATATAGTTATATATATATAATATATAATAAATATAATAAATATATATATATATATATATAATATATAATTATATATATATATATATTAATTATATAATATATATATATATATAATTAAGGAACTGAACAGAAAAATAAAGGCTCCTTTAAATGTTAGTGTTTATCGTATTAGTTATAACCGTATAATTTACATTATAAGTTCCAAGATGACAAGAATTGCATTATATGGAATTTAAGTGCATTTTGTTATTAAAATATATTTTGGGTAATTTTTATTTCGCCGCCAAGATAAATTATTTGATATTTAACACTTTCATGGTAGACAAAAGGTTGAGAAATGCTGTGTTAGATTCATTAAATTGCGATTTTTTTCTTTTGACATCACTAAAAATCAGTAGTTTCTGTACATTATCGTGAGTTTCTAAATTATAATGCCATTACATTTAATTCTTAGCACGAGTTTAATCTTATAAAATTTTAAACTTTTTTCGAAATCCTTTAATAAAAACAAAATATTATTTAATTTATTTTAATATATGAAAAAAATATCGAAATTTATCATTTTGATCATATTGTAAATACATTTTACAAGAAAAATGTAATTTTAATTTAATAGGGAAACTTTTTAATTATATTAAAACAATTTTAAAAGGAAAATATAATTTGAAAACTTATTTAATAAGTAACAGTTTTTTTAGCTAAACAAAATTGTATGAAGAAACGCTTTCTATAACAGGGTTATGTGAGCGTTACATGACAATTTTATATTAATTAATAAAAATTAAATATTACTTAGTAAATCAAGGGTACCAGTCAAAAATGAAAGGAAGGTAAGCCCCATGAAATTTCAGCAAAGTTATTTTATCAATAAAAATTATTAATTATTGTATTATTCTGGTAGGAATAAATTACTTCTTCAGCATGTTTTTATAGCGTATATATATATATATAATATATATGAGTATATACTACTATGATACATATATATTAGTATATATATATAAGTAATATATATATATATATAGTATAGTAGTATAGAATATATATATATATATATATATATCAGAAGCTGGGCGCGGCTAAAATAAATTTTAAATTTATAACCTTCAGTAACATCAGTAGAAGCAATCCAAATAATTGAGATAAGGCAATCGCATGTTGAAATTATTAATACAAAAGAATTACGGATATTATATCTATGATATAAATTTATGTTGCAAAAGAAAACATTATCAGACTTATAATTCAGCTATTTATATCAAAGCAATAACTGCTAAATTAAATCGTATATCAATGCCATAAATAACAAAACCTTGCGTAATTAATGAGATTAACGAATTTTCATAATTTACCTTTTAATTTATGCTTATTTTTCTTTTACTTATTGAAAATGATTTGAAATCATTTCTTAATTATTAAAATATTTCGAAAAATATTTAAATAGATTTAGTGGAAATGGAAATAGTTTCGTCGATGATATAGATTTCTAATTATATAAACTGAAATAGAAAAAATAATTTTCTTATTTTCTGATTACAGTTAATTTAGTTATATAGTATATATATATATATATATATATATATTATATAGTATATATATCATAAATATAGTAAAATATATTAGGGGTCCGGTGGCTGTGTGGGGCAGGGGTTTTTGGTGCGGGTGCACGCTGGCTGAGAGGGGCAGGGCTAACGCTAACGGAAGAATATAAAAAATTAAAGAAGTAAACATAAAATGAAAATAAAATAATAATAATAATAATAGATATAATAACTAATAATTAATATAATAATAATAATAATAATAATAATAATAATAATAATAATAATAATAATAATAATAATAATAATAATAATAATAATAATAATAATAATAATAATAATAACAGCGTTAGTCAGTTCGGTCAATCGAACACCCGTTCGATTGGCCCAATCTCGCGTTAGGTCTAATCTTCGCTCGGAATTGGAAGCCGCAAAAACGTCGTAACCCGCTTATTTCACCCTTGCTCTCGGGGGGAGATACCCCCTAGAATCAACCTAGCGACTTGAAAATTCACCGGTAATCAGTTTAACATAACAATAGAACATATACAAAGTTCATTACGAGTATCTCAAACCGTCTTCGAGAAAATCGGCAAGCGACCGGGTGGTCCGGCCGGTGATATCCCATAGCGATAGCACACTATTTATAGCTTGCGAGGCGTCTCAACTCAATAAAAATTATAGTAGTGCGCTACCGAGCTTAGTCTTGAATATAATATTATATGATTAATATTAATTAATATATAGTATAGTAATATATAAGTATAATATAATTATATATATATAATATATAATATATATGATATATATATAATATATAGTATAAGTATGATATATATTATAATATATATTAGTATATATATATAATATATATATATAATATTATATATAGTATAGTAATATATATTTATATACTTATATTATAACAAAATAAAAAAACATAAATTTAGAAATAAAGTAATTTTATATTTATTATAATGAGAAACAAAGAAATACTTATAATTAATTACAACTAAATATATATTTTATAATTATATCGTAATTGAACACACCTGGGTGCGTTTTTTATAAAAGATTATTGTACTACATGAGGGCAGTGTACTTTGCCCTATATGTGCCTTCTTTTTGAAAGTCTTCTAACTGTACCCTTTGATTAATAGCCGAAGAAAATAATGTAAATTTTTTATTTAGTTACTGTAACAAATGAGTTATCAATATAGTGCCATCGGTGGCTATCAACGCGTAGGTGCCGCACAATAACACTGTGGCTAAGTGTACGGCTATATGAGGCCCGTTTATGCTGTTATCCTGCTACAATTTGTTTCATTTCTTAAAAAATTATCTTCGCGTCTACGCTTGATATTAGCGGCCTAATAGTTGTCTTCCTTCACGAAATTAGTATTTAATGTGTCGCCTCATAGGCTTTTTAGATAAGTTTGGTCGCATAATGGACAGCAAGACATGCGTATAATTAAAAAAGTTTCCCTAGTTAAATTAAGATTGGAAATCGAGTCGTCTATCTATCGGCGCGTCAGTCATAAAAGCTGAGTAATTATATTATACAATATATTATATCAAAATGTTATTTAGAATTTAATTTAGTTTATTCATATTATATATATATTAATAATAGTAATTAAATATAATATTTGTTACTATATTAAATAGATATTTACGTAAAAATAAGTTTAAAATTTGATATATATATAGAAATTAAACTACTGATGTACGATATATTAATATTATATTATATATTAGGGATATATAATAAGAGTATATGTAAAACGTAGATAAATAGTTTTCTAACGATAAGACTAAGAACATAGACTACTGATTTTTATTAATTAATATCAAATTTATATATTAGGTGCAATAATGTATAATAATGTATAATAATATCATAACACACATTTTGAAGTTGTTTAGCAGTATATAATTATCTATTATATGATAGTAAGTGTAAATATAAATATCAATATAAATTTTATAAATGTCACGTGAGCTAGAAAATTAATAAAAATTACTAAAGAGAGTAATTATTATTTAATTAACCTAAATAATGCAATTAAATATTATATTTTGAATATTAAATTTATTAAAGTATAAAATAATAATAAAACATTGGAATTTAAGAAAGTTCCAAACTTATTATATATCGAGTTATAGCAGGAGAGAAAGCACTAAAATTTTAAAGTGAGGTCCACTTTATTAACAACATAGGCAGTTTTTAATATATGTATATATTAATAATATATATTATTAATATATTAATTAATACTAATATATATAGTATTACTTAATTGAAATTAATATATATATATTATATGAGTTATATATAGTATATATATATATATAATATAGTGTAAATATTATTATATATAGTATTATATATATATATATTATATATAGATATATATAATATATAATATTATAGATAGATATGATATATATATATATAATATATAATATTAATTAATATAGTATTCATAATTTATATATAGATAATATGATATAAATATAATATAGTTAATATATTAATATATATAAGGTAATTCATTGATTATATTTTATTGTATTAGCTATATTTTACTTCAATTTAGTAGAGTTTCGTTTGATATCGTATGATAATAATTAGTATTTATAATAATTTAGTATATTTTTTTTTTGGCAACTTTATTAAATGAATTATTTTTATATATATATAAGCGTAAATTTTGCATAGTGAGAAATCTAGTTTATATTAAATTTTCTCAGAAATATAATCGGTTGCTTAGTACTGGTGAGTGAAGCAGTATTAGGTCAAGACAGGAGTACAAAATAAAATTTTAAAGAAATACGAAAAAAACATACCAACTAGTTTATTTTGGAGTTCAAATATTCGAATAATTTATTCTCTTATAGAATTCAGATATTACAGAATGTGTGGACAAGATACCAAGAAAAGCGAAGAAAAATTACTGATCTAAAAAAACTTACACTGCTCTACAAAACACTCACACTGCTTTAGAAAGAGCTCACGCTATTTTAGAAAGAACTCGCACTGATCTAGTAACTCAAGAAATTTAAATGAATTTGTAACGACAAAATAGAAATCACTTAATCTTTAGTAAATAAGATTCTTGCTGCATGCGCTTCGATTTATACTCATTCT
Organism: Trachelipus rathkii; assembly: GCA_015478945.1. Lineage (NCBI taxonomy): Eukaryota > Metazoa > Arthropoda > Malacostraca > Isopoda > Trachelipodidae > Trachelipus > Trachelipus rathkii. Next base: position 31,960 of record JABUQX010044747.1, read on the forward strand.
AGATGTATCACGATCATATCTATAAGAAGTCAATACTTACCTGCCCCATCGGATCGTAGTCTCATACTGATGTGTGTTGAGTGAGGTTTTTTTTTTTTATTATTTTTAACGTGAGTGGTTTCATTAAAAGTGTGTATTAGTTCAGTGGTTTTTATTGACTTATGTGAAATGTTGAATCTCGCTTTATCAAGACAGATAGTACAGTCAATTAAGGTATGAGGATAACTATTCACTCTACAAATAAGTAGAAACGAAACGCTGACGATTGGAATATATATGTCTTATAATAACTTAAAAAAAATACCATGTAGGAACGCATCGAGTTTCTTGCAGCAATATCTGTATTTTCTTTTTCACGTGCTAAATTGATTACGGTCTCAATTTTTCCATGTCATATTGGTTATTTATAATTTTTATAAAATATGTTACAAAAATGCTAAACTCTACCTATACCAATTCTAGTATTATTATGAATACTCTTGTGTTTAATCATCATTTACTGATATTAATATATAGTTAAAACGCTAAACACAATTCTTTATTTTCTAATATATAATATATAGAAATATTAACAAAAAGAAAAATAAGAGAATAACACATAAATAATCATTAAAGTAATTCTTTCGCACCAATGGCAACATAACTCCCCGACCCGTTAAACACCTTATCCACAATTTACTCACAAGTTTTTCTCGTCCACACAGCTCTCGTATAACCCCCGTATCGATGTATTCATATCGTTTCTAAATATTGTATAGTACAATATTATTATTCTCTAGCTACACCCCAAAAAAAGGAAATTCGTGACTCCACACGCATCATAAAATTTCGTTGGAAGTTCGGCAAGCACCGAATGTGTATACTCACATTTAGAATTTAGATTAACCATACAAGTATAAAATCCAAGATAGTTATTGACTATAGTATATATATATATTAATAATATATATATTAATATTATAAATAATATATTATATATATAGATATATATATATATAATAATATATATAATATATAGAATAGTATTATATATATTGATATATATATTAATTTATATATATTATAATATATAATATATAATATATATATATTAATTATATATAAATATATATATTAATTATATAGTGTTATATAATATATATATATTATATATTATATATAAATGAATATGATTATATAATATATGATAATAAATATTAATATAATATAATATATATTAATATATGTTTAATATATAGTTATATGTATATATAGTAATATTATAGCTAATACTATAATAATATATATATATATATATATATATATATATATATATATACTAGTATAGAATATAATATTAGTATAATATAAGGTATGTATATAGTATATAGTATAATATATTATATAATATATATAAGTAGAGTATATATATATATATATATATATATAGTTAATATATATTATATATAATATATGATATATATTAATTAATATATATATAAGAGTTATATATATATATATATATATATTATAATATATATAAGTAGTATGTGAGTAAATACCGAGGCTAACCAGGCCCACATATCCCACATGCGGTCTCACTCGTAAATAGGCCTTCTAATGGTGTGTGTACCAAGGTACGCTGTCAGATCTCCTCGTATATGTTACTAAACAACTTACTTGTAATATGTTTGGTTGAGTATGGGAGTGTGAATTTATGGTATATATGTTGGTAAACGTATATTCAGTTCTGGTGAGAGATTGAAACATTTATTACTGACTTTTAACCTATTTACAAGTAACTTTAACACATGCATTGTTAGCTTTTCTTGACCACTATTAGAGTATATATATTATATTTGTTTATTTATGGTTTTTTTTTTTTTTTATTTTATCTTTTCTTTTTTTACACTTTCCAGCTGAGCGAGCAAACCCACCTTTTCAGAAAAGAGCGCACGAGGGAGCGATGCGACGAGACGATTGTTATCTCCGTTCTACTGTGAGAATTAATATGTGTGTATAAGATACATATTGAATAATTGACGGTACCACTTGACACGGATATATTTTACTCACGAACAGGTTATTATTTTTAATTTTGGTTGACGAACCAACCCCCACCTACGTTTATTCACTCGGAAGAATGTCCTATAACGGTAGACGCTTCGGCTCGCCGTTTATATACATTATAACTACTATGTAAAGGTTTGTTTATCTGAGGAGTGGAATTGAAATATTGACTTATATAAAAATTTCGTTAAAACAAAGACTTGCAAATTAGAATAATTATTACACAAACCAACGAATAACTGTAAAATAGCTATCGTAATAATTTTTTAAAATAAAAATTTAATTTTTATGAAATATAAATTAAATTGTATATAAATTTACTGTAGAGCTATTTATTATGAAAGCTTACTCATTCGCAGATATGCGCAAAAAGATAAATAATAATAATAATACTCATATAAAAATAGTTCAACCAAGGAATATATTTATAAATCTGACCATCTCTAAAAGTATTATCAAAAACATTGTTAAAGATAATAAAAGAAGAATATATATAGATAATGAATTATTAAATTTCTCGAAAATTAAAGAAAGTCATTCTTCTTATAAGAGACATATTTTATACTCCACTAGTTACTGCAATTTAAGTAAGGATCTCACAAAAAAAAGAAAAAATTTGCTATTTTAATATCATCGTCATTAAATTTAAATTATATATTATAATTACTATATAATTATTTGGTGTCACAATGTGAAAAATAGCTCATATGCTGATGTTCAGAAAGTTTCACAAAATAGAGAGACAATTAACAGTGTACAGTAGATACACAATGACGATTATCCGAGTGAAGAAGAATAATATATTGTCAGTGTTCATTTATACAAAAAGTGTAAATTAATCACACGCAAAAAAGGCGTTCAGATAATCGAGAATTATATGTTAAGAAGTTCATTAAAACTTTTAACTTTTGATACTCTATTATTTTTTGATCAGTACAACATTATTTATAACATGATAGGACATGAAATTACCGATTCAAGTGTTTTTAAAGTAATGATTTAATAAAAAAATTTTATATTTTATGTTTATTACTTGATATTACAATAATATAGCCGTAAATTTATTTTATTATTTATTATTTACAATATTTAAACATAATTTTTAGCATTATCATTTTTTTTCTATCATCTGATAATATCAGCATTAAAATCTGAGTCAAAAAATTGCTGCTTTACAATATTTGTATTATGTTTGTTATCAGAGTTCCATATAGATCAACTAATCCCTATTCAATGTTTTAGAACCTCAGCATAGTTAGTATATTTATTTAAAATTAGTTCTACCTAAATCATGCAGCATATTTTATCATATCAAAAGTGGGCTTCTAGATTACAAAGATTATCGTATGATAGTATATATAGATTGATAGTTATCATATCCTAATCAACTGTCTAAATTCCCGATTTAATTTTTGAGGAGATATATTCGAATAGTTGATTCATGTTATTATAGAGAAAAAAAAGATTTATAAATTTTTATAATTTTTATAATTACTGTATTAATATATCATGATAATTTTCTACACCTCTGATGTATTATTCTATTGAGATAAATTGTTCTTCCGTTGAAAGAAGTTATAAGTATTTGATTAGTCGTTTTAATTTAATTATACAGTAGACTATGTGTTGCGACAGTATATTATAACCAGAAATTAGATATATATTTTCGTCCATCTTCTCTTTCTTGTTACTGATCGTGTTTTAAGTTATTACAAGAAACGAAAAAACAGGATGAATTAGAGATAGAAGTATACCAATATCTTTTTGCTATTCTAACTTTTTACTAATAATATCATTAAGCTTATATCATCATTTAAACGTATTGAACATTTCTCCGCTTATTTGATGGTCTAACAAATACTGACAATTTGCGTTATCATAGTTGAATCAAAAACTCACGAATGTAATATGTATTCATAAAATAATATTAAAAGCTTACTGTATTTGTTTCCATTCATATTTAATGTATATAGTAGAAAAATGAAAGTTACATAGATTGTGTATGTAAATTATCATTTAACTGAAAAAATTAATACTAAGATCGAGTAGACATTATATACATAATACTATATATACTATAACTTAATTTCCTTATACTTACCAATCACTTATATAGTTATAATAATAATTTTCATGCTCTTATGTTTATTTTTCAATGTAAGTCAGTATTACTTTACATGGCAAAAAGCAAAGTTCATTAATAATATTTAATGTATACATTAGTTTTATTTACTTCAATTACTCCCATTAAACTTACAACCGTCTTCTAAAGAATAAGTTTACATCTTATACCTTAAACATTAAATATTTATTTATAATATTAATAATAGTAAAGTTTTAATTAACCCACATAAAAAAGTATTGTAAGCAAAAATCATGAACATTTTTTAATCAATTATATAAGTATTATAATGATTGATTGAAATTATCGTAAATAAAATGCTCTTTGAAGGATAAGAGTATCAATTTAACTACTGAAATATTTCTGAGGGCTACACATGAACTCACTCATTTCTCACCTATTTGTGTTAACAACAGCTGAACGGGCCAACTTGATTCATTTCCATTTAATTAACAAGTTTTACTGATATATGTTGATTTATATATATTAAATATGTAAGGTAAAATAAACATGTATCAATAGTATACCTTCATAAAGGTATACATATACAATATTTAATCCAAGTTTTCTACAGTAAAGCACTCTACTTTCATACGCTGAAATTATAACTGAATGGGAACTTTTTACTACTGATTCTTAATTTTGATTTTTTGTAATTAATAAATTTATATAGTTTCTGAATCCAGTATGTTTATCTTTTTAAAAATATTGATATATTATTGTCACTAAGAGTGATAAGATTATACGTTATATTTAATCGTTATATAGAATAAGTGATTATCAAAACCATCGTGTTTATAACATGAACTTTATTAAGTGCATATTCAGAGTATGATGAAGTTTTAAATTATTCTTCAACAAATTTTTATATTCAGAGGGAGATACTATGATTATAATTCAGTTAATAGTAATATTATTTCAATAGTTTCCCGTCTGTTTTCAAAGCAGTTATTATTAAACCTTACTTCTTTGTTCTTATCACTATTAATTATACTGTAAAATTATTGGTTATATAGAAGTAACTTAGTCGTTTCTATACTCGAGATTTTATAAGCCGCGATTTACAAGCTCTTTTATTTTCTAATTATCAAAA
>JABUQX010044748.1:0-5000 GCA_015478945.1 Trachelipus rathkii
GTAGGAGCGTCCTCAACGCCCTAAAACAGGGACAGTCCATAACGCTACAGTATGGCGGGAAGGTGCCTCGCTGCATCTCTCCCATAGATTCAACTTATCGAATCCATTATTATAATAATTATTTGTGAAAGCCTAGTGTTATAACAATTATTATTTAATATTGTTATATCAAATATTATCTAATTGCCCAAGTTAAACAAAGCTATTTTATACCAAATTAGGCAGCATAAAAATACAAATGCTCAGTGCCTAATGCATTGTCAATTTAACCGGCTGAGGGCCGCGATCATTAATATGGGCCTTAATTACTGTGTTATCAAATGAAATATCCATTACCATTATTGCAATTACATTGAAATTGATTATCATCATCTGTCACCATTTATTTCACTTGCAAATACTTAATAAAACTTCAAAAGCAGAAAAACCCTTTTCACTGAATTATAACCCTCATTTATTAATTACTTATCTAATCTGCCTGGTTGCAATATACCAGTGCATATATATATATATATATATATATATAATATTAATATATATAATATATATAATTAAATATATAATATATATATATATATAATATATATATATATATATATATACATATATATATATATATTATATTTATATAATAATATATATATATATTATATATATATATTATATATATATATATATATATATATATATATATATATATATATATATTATATATATAATATATATATATATACCGTATATATATATATATATATATATATATATATATTATATATATATATATATATATATATATATATATAATATATATAATATTATATATATATTATATATATATATATATAGTATATAATAATATATATACTATATATTTTATATATATATATATAAATATATATATATTTTTATATAAAAAAAATATTATATATATATATATATATATATATATATATATATATATATATATATATATATATATATATATATATATATTATATATATATATATATATATATATATATATTATATATAAATATATCTTTAAACTAAATATAATATATATATATATATATAGTATATTTATATATTTTATTTATATATATTTATATATATATATATATATATATATATATAAATATATATTTATATATTATTTCTATATTATATTATAAAAAATTATATATATGGAACGAAGGGTAGGAAATGGTGAGATTACAGAATCAACAAAGGAGAAAACAAGTTCTGTAATTATAAAAATCCTTCATTACATTACGAACATATATATATTATATAATATATTTTATGTTTATAAATCACATTTTTAAATTAGTTAAACACGTTGAATAAAAGTGAGAGTTTTAAAAAGAAAATTATTTAAATTAATATATATATATATTATATATATATATATATATATATATATATATATGATAATTAATTTAAAAACCACTATATTTAATTAGAAGGGGGGAATATTTAAAAAATACAAACTAAATTAAAATGACTGTGTTGACGTTTATGTAGGGGAAACTTTAAAGACACTACCTTTTCGACTAAATCAACATAGCAACGATATAAAAAGATGTACCCATAGCAACGCATTATACCGTCATATAAACAAAGATCATAATATTAACTTGAAAGATTCCATCTTCATTTTCACCTCTAAATCAAAAGAACTTAATAGACTTATAGAAGCTTATTTTATCAACATTATTCCTAATTATAATATCTCATCAGGATTTTTTGATTTTGACAAAACTACAATCAAGTTTATTGAATCCACTTTAAATAAAAAAATGCTTACTCATCGTACCCCCGGCAACATTCTTCAATACATAGGTGCATAGAAAGAATACATTATAGTTGTTGTTTTGGATTGTTCCTTGTGCTTGTCGCATTCGAATCTCATTTAGTTTAAAAAAATTTTGAAAATCAATTCAGTTTTCTTCTTGCTCCGAAGAGGCCAACATGTATTGTTGGACGAAACGTCAGCACAGTCATTTTAATTTAGTTTGTGTTTTTTAAATATTCCCCCCCTTCTAATTAAATATAGTGGTTTTAAATTAATTATCATAATTTCGGAGTTCGAGTGTTTGCAATAGTACTCCTTAAAAAAAAAAAAAAATTGTTATATATATATATATATATATATATATATATATATATATATATATATATATATATATATATATATATATATATATTATATATAAATATATATAATAGTAATAATAAATATATATACTGTATATATATATTATATATATATATATATATATATATATATATATATATATATATACTATATATATATATAATATATTATATATATATGATATATATATATATATTATATTATATATATAATATAATTATATATATATACTATATATTTATATATTCATCATCATCATCATTATCATCGTCATCACTCATCATCACTTCATCATCATCATCTTCATCATCATCATAATCATCATCCACCTTCTCTAGGGCGGGTGACATGCACCGGAAACAGAAAAGTCCAGCCTTACCGTCCTCTTTATACTTTTTAGTGAGAACCCGTCGCAGTCAGAAAATCCACCCTTGTGCTTCACGGGACCGCGACGGGCCCTCCCTATGGCATCTCGTCAATGTGGGGTTCATCCCTTGGCCCAGGTGGGCCACAACCATACCCCCTTACAAAACCCTGCCATTCACTCCTATCATGCACCTCTCTTCTCGCCTCTGCCATACTCATATTTCTCTCCTCCAGGCATTCCTTTACTGACTCAATCTACTTTTTCTTGGGTCTCCCAGCCGGTCGATTACCAGTACACTCACTACTATACATCCACTTAACCAACCGACTATCATCCATCCTTTCCTCATGACCAAACCATCTCAACGTACTTTCATTTATTCTCTTATTTACCCATTTCTTCACACCACACAACTCCCTAAAGCATTCCTTCCTCATTTTATCAATTCTCCTCACACTAAACTCGCCCCTAAGATTGTCCATCTGAACACATTGTACTTTATTTAGATCAATGCTTTTTATTCTAGACCATAGTCTCACTACAATACATTAACACAGGTAAACAACACCTCATGTTAAGACCCTAGCGCACTTAAGACAGTCCCTTTACATCCACCAACGATTTAATAGCACCAGCCACCTTCCTGCCTTTCCTACTTCACTCTACATCATCCGCTCCCTTTTCATCCGACATATATTCTAAATATTAAAACTCAGACACTTGTTCCAGATGCTCACTATCTAACATAACTTCACACCGAGGACTGTCCTCACTCACAACCACAACCTTACTCTTACCTACGTTTACTTTCAAACCCCTCCCTTTACCACACCCTGCGCAAATCTCCCTATCAATCTTCTCATTCTCTCTTCAGATTCCCAGCAAAATCGAATCATTCGATTTAATAGGAGGCACCTCCACTCTTTCAATTCTCCATCATATCTACACCCATCTCTGGCCACCCCCACTCTAATTCTTCATAACCCCCAATCCATATACAAATTGAATAACCAAGGAGACATAACACATCCCTGCCTCACTCCGCTATTTAATATTAAACCGATCGCTTTCCACTCCATTTATTCTTACACACGCTTTGCTATCGTCATACATACTTTTGATTTCATTCGGAGGCTTACACCAACACCATAGTTATCACAACACCTGCCATAAGGCTTCCCTATTTAATCCTATCAACGGCCCTGTTGCAAATCCATAAAACCTAAATACAATTTATTCTTCTTTCCCTCATTTTCTCAATCATTTGTTCCAATGTTAAGATTTGATCCACACATTCTCTACCACTCCTAAACGCACCTTGTTATATATATATATATATATATATATATATTATATAGATATATTGTTATAATATATTTATTATGTTATATATATATATGTTTCATATATATATATTATATATATATATATAACTATATCTATATATATATATATATATATATATATATATATTATATATATATATATATATATATATATATATATATATATATATATATATATATATATATATTAGTGATGGATACGAATAACCGCAACCGCACATATTTGACAACCCGCAACCGCGGTTGTCACATTCTTCACAACCGCACTGCGGTTGCCAAAAAGGTTATCTTTTTAAAAATACTCTTATGCTATCAAAACTTTTTTTTTCTCTCTCTCTCTCTCTCTCTCTCTCTCTCCTCTCTCTCTCTCTCTCTCTCTCTCTCTTCCTTTCTCTCTCTCTTTTCTCTCTCTCGTTCTCTCTCTTTCTTCTATATGAAAGCCAGGACGGTTTGTATTTACTCTTTTCAAAAATACTTCTAGATAGGCAGACTTACTAGTTTCTGATTTATTACTAATTGAAATATGTATTGGCCTATGGGGATATTGAAGAGATTACTAAAAGTAAAGATTTTATCGTTCCTCTAGTGACAAGTAATGCCTTTTATGTGTCTTGTTCGTTAAAAAAACTCTTCACCAAACCTCAGATTTTTGAGGCTGAAGAGGGAATTAAATCAGCTGTTTCAAAAACAATAATTCGAGAGTTAACTCGAACATTTGATAATTTGGAATAAAAATTATTGTATTCCATTGCAACGTATCTAGATTCTCGATATAAGGGGAATTTTTTTTACAAACTTCTTATGTTTTTTGAAGGAAAGTTTCAGCGAAGAAATAACAAAAACAATTGTAAGGAAACTTTCTTCAAATATGGAAAGATATATCTATTAACAGACATCTTTAAAGAATTTAAACTGCAGAAATAAAGCAACCTTCAACATCCAATCCAAAAACTCTGTTTGAAACCATGAATTCTCATTTAACATCAAGTAGTTTGTGATGATGATACAGAAATAGAGCTTAATGAAAGTGTTTTGGATGAAATGGAATATTAAAAAGAAAAAAGGATCGATCCCAAATTTGATCCTTCTTAATGTGGTGGAGAGAGACGAACATAAACTTCAAAGATCT
>JABUQX010044748.1:17500-22500 GCA_015478945.1 Trachelipus rathkii
AAGTATTTCATGGAGAAAGAGAAAAGAAAGAAAACAAGTTGAAGTGCCAAAGAAGAATTATGGATATTAAGTGTGGGTTTAGTGTTTTTATGTATAAAGACTCTTAAAATTTTAAGTTCCTCGTCAGTAGAAGCATTTTGGAGAATAGAAAAAATTCTAGATGGATATAGGATGTTTAGTGAGATCGAGATGATCTCTTATTGCCGATTTCTCAGGTTCCGAAATAGCTTAATCTTCTTTCCTTTCTTTTCTCTCTCCATTTTTTCCATTTTTTTATTTGTTTTTTTTCTATTTCTTTATTCATTTATCTTTTCAGTTTTTGTTAATATTTTATTTACTGCCACTGTTTAAAATTTTGCACTTCACATTATTTTGAATTTTTGTACTTTTAATATATTTTAAAGTAATTTATTTTGTTAAATGTATATTGTTAACTTTTTGTTCATTCCATTTTTTGCACTAAAGAAGAGGTATTGACCTAATACGAAACGTCTGCATTAAAATAATTTTTTTTTTCGCTTGTTTTTTCATATTTAAAATTAGGTTCCCTAAGAACTTTTCTATTTCTTAATATTATATATAATATATATATATATATTATAATATATATATATATAATATATATATATATATATATATATAATATATATATATATATATATATATATATATATATATATATATATATATATATATATATATATATATATATATATATATATATATATATATATATATATATATATATATATATATATATATAAATTATTATATAATATATATATATAATATATATGCAATGAAGTACACAGTCCAATTTTTCAAACTCGCTGGTAAGCCAGTTAGTAGTTAAAGAAATAAATGACTCGTTTGAATATGTAGCTGTCCATATATCTGTAGTAAATGATATCTGAACGGCCTTAGATAATTTCTTGAATACTGCTGATCTCAATTTACTGTCTGAAGTTGGTAACATCTTCTCTACAAAAATTTTGTACTAGGTATAAGATATTTTGGTTGAAGATGGGCAATAAGTTCTATGAATCCCTGCTCTTCAGTAATTGTGAATGGCTGGTTACTCATTGCAATAAAATTCATTATTTTCTGTGATTTGGGGTCATTGATATGCCAAATTTTTTTTTGGGGGGGGAGAAATTTTCCTCAAGACTCACTTGTTTCACAGCTTGAATCTTTCGCTATTTTGGGGTGTCCTCTGTTCTTGAAAATACAGGACTCTCCCTTTTACTATCCAAATTTTTGACTTCCAGATATTCTCTTCGGTGATGATTTTCCATGTTTATGAAAAGCGTTCTTTTAAATGCTTTTGGTGTACTACCTCGTTTTATTTTTCTGTGGCATATTTTACACTCTATTATAGATTTTGTAACATCATTAATAATAAAAAATCTTTTACGAATGATGGCATTTTAAAACAATTTTGTGAGGTTATTATTATGACAAATCTGCAATCAATTAATGAATAAAATCTTTATAAAACCTTATATATATATATATATATATATATATAATATATATATATATATATATATATATATAAAAATATATATATATATATATATATATATATATATATATATATATATATATATATATATATATATATATATTATATATATATATATGTTATATAATATATAATAATATATATATATATAATATTATATAATATTATATATATATATATATATATATATATATATATACGGTATATATATATAATATATATATATATATTATATTATATATATATTATATATATATATATATATATATAATATATAAATATATATATAATATATATATTACCGGTATATATTATATATATATATATATATATAAATAATAATATATAATATATATATATTATATATATATATATATATATATATATAATAGATATATATATATATATATATATATATATATATATATATATATATTATTTCCTCTCCCAGGAAGGATTCTTCATCCTGTAAGCCGCGCAAGCATCTTTCTCCAGACGTCCTTCTCCTCACTATTTCTCTTCTCTTCAGCGCTCTCATATTTGTAGCTTACATCTTTCCAGGATCCTCCCACGATTCCGCCCATTCTCTTCTCGGTCTCTCCCCTTGGTCCTTCTGGCCCTGTGAGTGGCATTCCCATCTTCTTTCCGGCATTCTCGCCTGCTCCATCCTCCCAAGATGTCCCCACATCTCACACCCCAACCATCTTCAGTTCATCTTCTTCACCCCTATATCTTCTCTAATAACTTCATTCCTTATTTCTGTCTCTCCTACTCTTTCCAATCATAGTTTTTAATATCCTCATCTCCGCCGTTTGTATTCTACTCTCCTCTCTTCTTTTGTTGCCCATGTTTCCGCTCCGTACAACAGTGTCGGAGTCAGTATGCTGTTAAAAATCACTTTTTAACCTCTATTTTCGATGTCTTGTCTTTCATCATGGGTATACCCGCTTCATAACTTAATCCATACTTTTTCCATTCTTTCGCGTAATACTCTTCCCACTTTCCTCCCCCTTTGTTAAAACATCCTCCGAGATAAGTGAAGGTATTTACCGCCTTCACCTCCTCCTCTCTCACCATCATTCTCATCCCCTCCTCATTTCCTCCGGTTACTGTTAATATCTGTCTTCTGTATGTTCATCTTCATCCCTGCTTCCTCAACTCCCAGCAAACAAACTCACCTCTCGAATCGTCTCCTCCCTCTCTCGCTCCAACATGCCAAATCGTCCGCATATGCCATTATGTCCCCTTTAAATTCTCCCAGTCTCTCTTTCACTTCCTTATCACCACGTTTAAATATAATATAAACAGCAGTGGCGATAAAACACTCTCCTGCCTCACTCCTGTTTTCACCTCAAACCATCTATCGTTTTCGCACTCAGTTCTAACATTACAGCTGTATTTCTCATCATACTTTCTATCGCCTTCTTTAATCTACCCTTCACTCCATAATTCCTCTCCATAGCTCTCCAGAGCTCTCCAGAGCTTTTTCCTTGGAACCGAATCGAATGCCTTATGCAGATCGATGAAGGCTACAAAGAATCTCTTGCCATATTTCCAACATCTTCTCCGAGACCATTCCTCAGTGTGAATAAAGGTCCGTCTTCTCTTCCCCTTCTATTAACGTACTGTTTCTCTGAGTCTCGCTTCTACCTTCTCTTCAACTTCCTCTCCAATATTTCTTTCGTAAATTTTCGGTCAGATTGTCATCAGTGAGATACCCCATAATTATTACAGCTTCCAGCATCTCCTTTACCTTTATATATCGGTATTTTTATTGCTTTGCCTCACCTTCCCGACACCTTTCCCTCTCTCCAACACTTGTTTCATCAAAACTGATGATTCTCCCTCTCAGCTCCTCTCCTAACTCCACCACCAACTCCACAGCCACTCCATCATCTCCTGAAGCTTTACCCTTCTTCATCTTTTTATAGCCTCTTCATATTCCTCCACCGTTATCTCTCCGCCTTCCTCCTCCTCTTCCTCCTCCCTCGTCTGATCTGCAGCTTCTTCTTCTTGTTCTCTGTATTCTACATTTAGCAGATCTTCATAGTATTCGGTCCATCTATCATTTCTTTCTTCTGGTCTCACAAGAATCTCTCCGTTTCTATCTTTTATATTTCTAGTTACGCTTTTTGGTTTCCTATACGCCTTCGCCATCTTAAATAGCTTTTTCTTCCCTTCGCCCACATCTCTCGTTATTTCTCCTGCCATTCTCTCTGTCTCCATCTTTTTGCTCTCCTCTTTATTCTCTCTGCCTCATTCCTTGCCTGTACATATTCCTCCCTTGCTGCCGCTGTTCTTCTTTTCAGCCACTTCCTCATTTTCTCTGTTTTTTTTCTTAATTGCTTTTTTCACTTCTTCGTTTCACCATGGTATGTCTCTTCCTAGTACCTCCTACCCATCTTTTACCAAGAGTTTTCTCTGCAACTTCCCTGATGACATCCTGCAAGTCTTTGTTTTTTTCTCCATTCCTTAGGGTTTCCTGCATTTCCCGTTCATAATTTCGTCTCGTTTCTTGTTCTGCCAACTTCTCCACTCTGATCACTGCCCTCTTCTGCTCATTTACTCTTCCCTCTCCTCTTATCTTCATATCCGCCACCAACAGTCTATGATCCGCATCCAAGGACACTTCCGGGATCACCTTTACATTCTTTATCATCCTTTTATCGGAGACTATCATGTAGTCATCACCGATTTTTGATCGAAATTGTCTTACTGATCCATCTAATACCTCGTAAAGATAGACGACTTCTCTATGCTTAAAAAGTGTTCATTATTTTTTCATCTTTCTCACAAAAAATCGCATCACGCCTCTCCCTCCTGTTCGTGTCTCCTCTCCAAATGGTCCCAATACTCTCTCCATCTCTCTTCTCTTTCCTACTCTAGCGTTGAAATCTCCCATCAACACCCACCTCCCCCCCTCCTCCCCCCCCCCCATCTCTTCACAATTCCATAAATCTAGTTTCTTCCTCCTCTTGAGTGCCCTGTTGTGGTGGCATATACCTGAATATTCTATACTTATTCCGCCTAATCGTCAACACGCACATCATCAACCTCTCATTTATAATTTTTACTCTCTGTATACACGGTGACAGTCTTGGTCCCACTATAATTCCGACACCATGCTTTCTTATTCCTTCTCTCACTCCACTATACATCAGAACAAATCCTTCTCCCATCTCTTTACCCTCTTCACATCCCCTCAATCTCATCTCCGCCATCTCCAACATATCTATCTTCCTCTCTTTCATGATATCTATTATCTCCTCCTCTTTTTCTCCATAGTCCCACATTTATCGTGGCACATCTATAATTCTTGAAAGTGTTTTCCTGATTCCTAGTTCGTAAATCTCGCAGAAGTCGTCGTCTAAAGTTCGGTCCGGCTTCCGAGGCTCGCGCTTGAGTTCTGCAAGCAGTTTTAGTTCTGGAAAGCGTTGCTACGCCTATAATTCCCAGCCATAGCTTATTTTGCCGG
>JABUQX010044749.1:0-7500 GCA_015478945.1 Trachelipus rathkii
AGTCTATCTGAGAGATATGAACCTGACCAATACGTATCCTTGACTCAATCCTCTCACACGTGTCAGATTCGACACACGATACGACTCGAGCTCACGCTCAATAAAAAATATTAGCTATATGAGCATAATTAATAAGGTTATATACTCACACCACATCATTCTCCATTCTTATCTACATCTATCTATAACATCCATTCTATATCCTGCATCTATAACCCCACGCTCGAGAATTCTATTCATAACCCATCCATATATACAATATATAATTATAACTCCAAGGAGTACATAAATAACAACCTAGTAATGCCCTCACTATAATTATCACTAAACAATACTAACCATTGTACTACATTTAATTCTATACACTCGAATGATATATCACTAATTGTCATAACATACTTTTGATTCCATTACAGATAGCTACTACTAAACAATTATATCATTAATAACTTTGCTATATTGCCATAAAGCTTCCCTATAAACTCTATCATACGCGCCTGTTGAAAATCTATAAAACCTAAATATAATTTAAATTTATCTTACTTCTCCTCACCTACTGTAGTATCATATTTATTACTCAATCATTTATGTTATATCATATAAGTATTTTAGAGTCACTAACATCTATATATTCACTTATACCTAAATCACACTATTATTGTATGACATTCTCACCTACTAATCATGATCTCATCTAGTCATACTCGGAAGCACACATTTCGATACATAAAATATAATATATCGTAAGCATTATACTACTTTACTATCGCATAACTAATATACTACTCAATAATATAATCTTATTATTCTACTATATTCATGTTCTACAGTCATACCTTACTTATTCTCTATATATTAATATACTTAGATAAGTAGGTTATTAACCTATTATAGAGTGAGAGTGATATATCATCCATCAATCTCCTGGTAAAATATACCCACTCTTATACTAAAAGCTTATTATTATATTTACATACATAATACCAAATCCAATATTAAATCTACCATATTCTCTACTCTGTCTTTAGTATTAACATTTTCACAGTATGATATTTTATATCTATATTGAGTATACTAGAATTATACTATAATATAAATCATATATTTTTTGATGTAATAAATTAATATATATATATATATATATAATATATATAATATATAATATATATATATATAATATATATATAATATATATATAATAATATATATATATAGTATATATTATATATATTATATATATATGTATATATACTTAAATATATAATATATATATATATATATATATAATATAATATAGTATATGAGAGTATGTTGTTAACTGTGTTAATGTATAGTAGTGAGGACTACGGTTGGAATAAGAGGGTATAGAATCTAAATAAAATGGGATTAAGATGTGATAATCTTAGGGCGGTCAGGTGTGAGAAGAATTGATAAAAGAGAAATGAACGTATTAGAGAATGTGTGGTGTGGGGTAAATTAGAGAATAATGAAGGTACGTTGAGATGGTTTTGTACATTTGGAAAAGATGGATGATAGTCGTTGGTTAAGCGGATGTATTAGTGGTGAGTGTGCTGGTGAATTCGAAGGTGGGAGAACGCGAGAAAAGTGGATTGAGTCTATGTAAAAGAAAATGCTGGAGGAGAGAAATGTGAGTTTGTGGGAGGGGCGAGAAGAAGTGTTGCATTAAAAGTGGGAATTGGCGGGTTTGTGAGGGTATCTGGTTTGGCCACTGGCCAAGGATTAACCCACATGACGAGAATGCAATAGGTGAGGGTCCGTCGCTGTCGTGAAGCTCTTAAGGTGGTTTTCTGAATGCGACGAATTCTCAACTAAAAGGTATAAAGGGGGCGGTAAGGCTGGGCTTTCTTTTCGGATCTTTCGTCATATGCTTCTACTATTTTTCTGTTTCTAGTGCATGCTCCGCACCTCCCCAGTCTTGGTGAGAGAAGGTGGGTGATGATGATGATGATGATTATGTTGATAAATATATATATATATTATATTAATATATACAATATATATATATATATATATTTATATATATAAATATAATATTATATATATAAGTAAATATATAATATATATAATAGGACAGTAGCAAAAAAAAATTTCGGGGTGTTTTGGATTAAGAATATATATATATATAATATACTTATATATATATATATATGATATATAATATATATATATATATATATATATATATAATATATATATATATATATATACTAATATAAATAATATATATATATATATATATTATTATATTATATATATATATATATATTATATATATATATGGAGTACAAAAAAGAATTTTCGGGGTGTTTTTAAATAAGAATATATACTATGAGTATATATATATATATATAATAATTATATATAATATATATATATATATATATATATAATATATATATATATATATATATATATAATATATATATATATATATATATTATATATACTATATATATATATATTTATAGTATAATATATATAATAATAATATATAAATATATATTAATATTATATATATATATATATATATATATAAATATATATATATTATATATTCTTCAATAAAGGGAATAAAAATAATTGGAACATTATAATAAATTTGAAAAAAAAAAAAAAAGATATTTTTTCATATAAAAAGATTTTTAAAATTTTGAATCTCTTTAAAGTGAAGTCTAGGATGAACACTGCATTAAAGCCAGTTGTCTGCTAGATTTCTCTCATGTAGAATTGAAAAGTTTGTTTGCTTTGAGCCTTTCAGAGTAGTGAAATATTATGTTTTGGATTTCACATTTGAAGTGAGGTAAATGCTAAATATCGCTTAACAATCTAATATTGACTGCACATATCAGAAATTTTATTTTCCAAAATTAGCAAAAATTTTCGGATAGATGTCTATGGAATAAGTAACTTTATAAAGATTAGTGAGTATGGATCTTTTCGGCGGACTGCTCTTAGCTGGTTTGAAAAATCATCTAGAATATAAATTGTAATTGCCTATATCTTGTTCATTTTAAATTGATTCTCACAAGAGGCCTTATAATTTCTCATTAACAGAAAGCAGAAGTTTCTGTTGCAACGTTCCAAATGTTTTGAAAATGTTTCGTTGATGTTTGCTTGAAAACCTTCTAAACAAACATCACATTTCAACTGATTTAAGGAGCAGTTTGTTGTCACTAATTATGGAGAATGCAATGTAATAACATAATGAAAGGGTGTTTGAAGATAAAAAAGAAATAAATAAATAAAGTTATAAATAAATTCCATTGTTTAAAGACTTGAAAAGATCTAAGTTTTTTTATAAAAGGTTAATATCTTTGAATCCATTGAAGCTCTCTTAAGCTTCAACAATTGCTTTTTAAAAATTTCATTAGGCGTAACAATCCGTCGAAATTTTCCACCTACCTTGTTTCGCCCATCGTGAGAGGCTTTGTCCATTTGTGTCTGGGAAAATCTTTTTTTCTTCTTTTAAAATTAGTAGTCGCTTGGCAATCCTAAAATAGCATATAGTTGCTTTCGATGTGCCATAAAGTTTTAATGAGTTTGTACTTCACATGAAATTGAACATGATGAACATCTAACGTGCTGGATATTTTCGACAAGCTTAAATCTACTCTAAACATTTCTTCATTGCTTTACACCATCATATCGTTGTCCAATCAGAAGTTAATATTTATATCAAGTTGTAGTATACCCAATAGAGATAAGTGAAACAAAGAACATTTAGAGGCCACATTGGAACTATCGAGACTGTCGCAGTCAACTAAATATTTATTCAAATCATGCCATGTCGACAGTAAACCACCTTACAACCATCTACCTGTAAGGCCTTGTCAATTGCCTAAACAAAGGTCAATGTAATATATACGTCAACTACTACTAAAAGCAAAAACTATAGCTAAGGTTCATTGCTAACCACAATGCACAGCTTTTAATAATTTTATTGTGATACTGGTAGCTACAAAATGCGTTTACTTTAATAACTAACTAATAACCCGCCACTTTGGCTACGTTAGAATATACTATATGATGCCCCAAACAATCTATATCACTATCCAAGTCCTTTCTTAAATGTTGCAAGTGGTCACACTCCTAAAACTCCTGCGGGAAACCATTCAAAAAAATTTTAAACACTATACGGTACAGATGAATCAAGGTTACACGTCCTCTACATTTCTTATTGTGTCTCCTAGAAAAAGTGTCCGTGGGTAAATATTTATAGAACTTGTATCATGTCCTTATACTGGAAACAAATTTGTAAGGGACATATAATGGCAAATATTGCGGAGATCTGGCATGTGGAAACGAGAGAGAGTGAGCGATCGAGAGGTGGTGGAGTTGGTTTGCAAGAGGGTTGTGAGGAAGCAGGGATGAAGAATGTAACATACATGAGGAGACAGAGATATTAAGACGAGTAACTCGGAGGAAATAGGAGGGGATGAGAAGGATGTGAGAGAGGAGGAGGTAAGGCGTAAATCTGCAAGTTATCTCGGAGGGTGTTTTAAAAGAAGGGGAGGAAGTGGGGAGGAAGTGGAGAAGAAATTACGCGAAGAATGGAAAAGATAATTGTGATACGAATACTATGAAAGCGGTATATGCTCAATGTTTATCACAATGAATGAAAGAAAGATATGAACATCGAATAAGAGGTATTAAAAAGGTAGAGATTTATTAACAGCATGAATCATCTGATATTCACAAACAAGCGCCTGCTTACTAAGGTCCGACGTAGACGACGAGGAAATCTCATTGTTTGCCCGCGAACATTACAAACGAAGTGTAATAGAAGAGAGAAGTAAGAGTACCCTTGATGATACAGAATGCTAACCTCAGCCGCGAGTAATGATGAGGATAATACAGTATTAAACTTAATGATTAAAGTTTATCATAAAGAAGGTAAAGATTAAGAAATGTCAAAAAGAGAGTGAGAATAGGATAGATGGTCATTCGAAGATGTAAGATTATAGGTGGTGCCTGAGCACAGCATACACTTTAAGATGGATGTGGGGAGATTGAGAATGGTGGGGACAGACATCTGAGAGAGAGTTTGGCAAGGGTAGAGAGATTGAACAGAGAGGAAAAGAAGGATGGAATAGGGAATCATATTGGAATGTTGACATATATATATGAAGACCGAAGAAGAGACATGGCGTAATAGAAAGTGGAAGGTGATATCTCATAAAAAAGATGCTTAAGTCGATCACACAAATATTGAGAGCGACTGAAAATGAGAGAAGAGGAATATGTAACACGAACTTTATACTGGGATAACGCAATAGGCTGCTAGAGCAGCGCTGACAGGAGATGAAGAATTCAATCTTGCCTGGGAGAGAAAAGAAATATAGAAAAATAAATCATATTCGGTAATTAATATCGAGTTAGATCACGATGATAAGTATACTAAAGACCGTCGATATACAAACTCACTTAGTAGGATATAGTATAAATAATCTAAACCTACTTTATAGATTTAAATATATACGACACGACGTCTTTATTAGATAATACGAAGAGTAAGCATGAGTAGGAGATTTATAATTAATACACTATTGAACAGATCATGTAGAAAGAAGACTTACTAGAATACCTAATGTTATATATATTATATTATGAATGTAGGGATATTAGATCTATGAGTGTGCTAATTTAGATCATTATATCGAATGATAAAATTTATAATATATTAGTAATAATAGAGTAGAGCGAATAGAAGTTAAGCTAGAATATATAATAATGATATAGAGACTATAGTATTAGAAATTAACTTTGTAAAATGATTGTACTAATAGATAGATATAACTATCTGAGAGACAACACCACTTCATCTAATATGTTCACAACTAGAAATAGTTAAATATCTTAATATTGCTTTGGATTAAATATTATTTTTAATTTATTAAAAATTATTATTAAGAGACTTAAGCCATCAAAAAAATTTTGATAACTTAAAATAATTTAAGGAAGGGGTCTACGGATTATTATATATTATATATATATAGTATATATAATATATATATATAATATATAATATAATATATATATATTATATATAATATAATATATATATAATATATATATATTATATATATATATAGTATAAACTACTTATTATTACTTTAAGTTACATGACTGTCATCTAATGATCATTCTACTATTGAATGATTAGTTTTAAATAATAGGAATACATTGCCAGGATTCTCTTCATTTTGCCTCTTGGTCTGATTTTATAAATGAGAAGGCAGAAAAAAGCAGTTCCAGCCCTAAACGTTGCGTTGGAGTAGATGCAGTGAACAAGCAATTTCAGCTTCTTGTATAATGTCTTGATACTCTTCGAAGTTACATAAATGTTCAAACTTCTTTCAGTGCAGAAGAGAAATTTTTTAAAAAGTTATGGAATGTTGTGTACAAGGATTAGGAAAGAACCCTGACCTTTTTCTTGAACCAATGGACGCTTTCGACAAGCTCTTCAATATCTAGAAGCTTTCATACTAAATGCTCTGAATTTCTGAAGAATGAAATTGAGAAGGTAGAACGGAGATAGTTGTTATTTCATCACGGTACAATTGTTGATAGATTATCCTTCTTCTTGAACTCCTGCAACCCTTTAATACAAATGGCCAAATTGCAAAGTGCAGATTTAGTTTTTGTTGTTCTTCCTTCAGTTAAAGCTTACCTCTGTAGATTGGATCAATAATAAAACAAAAGCTAGTATTAGATATTCATTGTCAATTGAGAAAGAATTTTCTCTTCTACCATGGAGTCTTTATCCTGTCATAGTGCTAAAGATAGATTGGTATAAGGTTGAAGTTGAATTTATTTAGTAATCATGATGAATCCAAATTGAAACATAAGTTGCTGGTTAAAAATCTTCGAAGTTTGCAATTGCATTGTTGTGATGTGGAAGTCGAAGGTCAATAAACTTGCATGAAGTGATTGAAGTCATTCACAGAGTCAGCAATTTATAACTTGTCAGTTAAAATTTTCGAGCTCCATCTAGTCATTGAAAGTTACCGATCCGACTCGACTCCGATCCGACCTCTTGAAAATTACCGACTCCGACTCCGACTGCCGACTTCCACCTCTTCAAAATACCGACTCGACTCCGACTCCGCTCCCACCTTTCAAACTTACCTGATCCCCGACTCGCGACTCCGACCCGACTCGATTCCGATTCGTCAACGCCTGGTCCTCAAATCACAACTACATATATGTACTCTAACTATCGTTTACTTTCAAGCCTCTTCTTTTGCCCCATGCAAATCTCTCTAACAATCTCTCTAAAACTCTCTTGAGATGTCTCCACACAAAACCAAATCAATTCGTCATATAATAATAGGGCGCCTCACACTCTTCTTCATTCTCCATCGATATCTATACATCATCCCTGCCACCCCCACCTTTAATTCTTTCATAACCCCATCCATATACCAAATTGAATAACCAAAGGAGAAATAACACATCTCTGCCTCAACACTGTTATTT
>JABUQX010044749.1:20000-27120 GCA_015478945.1 Trachelipus rathkii
ATCAAACAACCCTATCCCGAGTACAAACCTTCAACAAACCAGCAATGAAAACTAAGCTGGTTCATCCAGTTCAAAATTTGGAAAACATTTCATGCCAAGACACACAGTCCCATTCTCGAAATGAGGTTCACCAAATCTATGCAAGAGGACTGTCCTTTTGTCCCTTAATTGCGCCTCATTTCCTTTGGGTTAAAAAAACCTTTTTAAATATTTCAAATGCCGGACAAGTTTTATGGGTTACTTTATTGGATTGGAAACCGTTGGCTTCAAATCTATATCATACATCTCACAACGATTTTAGCCTTTGGACAAAACTGGCAAATTCTTGACTTTCGTCCTTCCCCGCGCATTACGTCGAACGAATCTTACTTTTCGGTTTTCGATGACTGTTACATTTCGTGCGTCGAAATCAATGCATGTATTTCTCCGATGTTCAGGAAGAAGGTTGATTCTTAGTAATAATTTTCACATATAATAAGTGTCATGTGGAAACCACTATTGGCTACTTCTATTGAGAAATAAATTAATGGATGTATGACTATAAAGTTCTAGCAAGAACGCATTACACTTCATTTTCATCCCATTATGTTTTAGGAGAAACTGCAAATAAAACACAATTTAAAGAATATGTAATACTGTAATAATGTTTACCAGGGTTGGAAATAATCTTTTTTATTTCAAATTTTATGGCAACCCACATATATTTTTAAATTAAAACCATGGAATAATAAATTTATTCATGGCAAGAAGTAGATTATCTTATTTTTAAAACCATTCAAGAAGCGAAAAAACCCTTCCGAATACTATAGACTTATTACAAATGGAAAATGTGCAGAGATAATTTAAAGAAAAAATATCAGCCCTCTCACTCTTATCAAAGCTTATATATATAGAGAGCATTTATATTAATATAATTTATATATATATATATATTAATACTACTATTATAGTAGAATATATATTTATATGTATTATAATATAAAAATCTAGTAAAAACATATACAGTAATCACTATCTATCGATACGTATATATAAATAAAATTATAGCAATAAACGTCACTAGAAGAGGAGAGAAGGACATATAATCACGGTAGAAATCTCTCAAAAACAATAAAGCTCTGAATGATATAATGTTTTCGGCCTGTGAGAAAAGCTAAAATTCCGAGTATAAAAGAGATTACATCATATTTCAACTCTGGGAAAGTCTTTCAGTATGAAGTTACATGCATTAATAAATAATAATCAGAAACCCAAGAATAGATAACAGGAAAGCAATGATAACAATAATATTTACCGTGAAAAGACGATGACCTGGCTTCAACAGATTGTAGTCGTAAAATTATACAATTTTGGAAATCATTAAAAATTCAATATCACGCTGTTTTATGTATTTCTATGAGACATTGCAATTCTCAACAATCTATTTCGGTGACATTTGGTACAGAAAAAAGATTGTAAACAGTAAGATGGAAAGCAGGAAAAGAGATTTCCACACACAAAACTAGCTTGTAAGCAGGAAAGCGTACGACCGGAATAGCATGGAGTTATCCGCGATTTGTTCACATGGAAAGGAGCGTGGAAAAACGAACACTCACAGTTGCAAAACAAATTCAGCACAGAGATCATAGATACTAGAAACTCAATATTATTTGTCATAAAACGAACGCACACATACAGATACCATAGTGCATTATTTGAAAACCGTTTTCAAAGCATTATTTTAATCTTGAATTGTTCTTTCTGCCTTTATTAATTTATTCTTTGACCAGCGTTTTTCTTCCGCTGTTTTGTTATTACAACTTATTATATGGTTTTAATTAATAGCTAATTTATTAACTGATAAGTCTTGAAATAGTTTGCCGTATAATTGTAAATGTATGAATATACTAACTTTAATAATGAAGCATAACCAGATTGGTACCCAGTCAGTTTCTTAAAATATTTTTAAAAAATAAAGTTATCCCAAATATAAGATTCGTATTTAAATGTTGTCAATGCTCGAACACTTACATTTGTAAAATTTTTTCCACACTCAACATTTAACAATTAAAAACAAAAACTATAGTTTCTAACTAATAACCATCTTAAAAACCGAATTATTTGTCCACAGGACAATTCTGGAAAAACTTATCCTAATTGACTATAGTAATGAATTAGCTCCTAATAACAGTAAAAAATATAATAAACCAGTAAAATAACATTATTTTCTTTTAAAAAAAAAAAAAAAAAAAAAGTAGGACATTTTCTTTGAATTTAAAACAGCAAAACGCTCAATTCTAAAAAAAAAAAAAGCGTACAAATCCCTTACATCCACACATATACACACATACCACACACAAACAAGCATCCCTCAGATGAAATGGATAATAGCTCCCAAACAATTTAGAGAATTAGAGCTAGAATGGTGATGAATATCACCCATTATCTTTCTTTCATATATATATTAAATTATAGACATTTAAATACTGCATATATATCTATAGTACTAGAGAATTATAAGTATAAAAATGGAATAAACGTTCACTAATATATATATATTATATATATAGAATAATAAATGCCCTAATTAACATTAACTAAGCCAGCTGGAATTTAGAAACTTGTTATGAAAGGATTTGATATGAGCTTTCAAAGAAATAAAACTATCGGGAAATGCCATGAGACCGAATATTGCCAACCATAGTCGTAATCTCCCATACTAATATGTGGGGGAAAAAATATATTTTTTAAAAACAGGAATAAGCCCTACAAGAAAATGAAGAGAAGAAAATACGGGTCCAGTAGGAGAAATTTACTTGTTTTAAAATTGTAATTTTTTTAGACGTGCAGTAGTCATTTTCCCCAATTCTTCGATTTTTTTTTGGGCGTTTATATGTTCGTTTTCTATATTAAACTTTTCATCAATTCGGATTGTTAGCTAAAGTAATTAGATATATATATATATATATTTATATATTATATATATTATATATATAATATAGTTATAATATATATATTTATATATATAAGTAATATATATATAATAATATAATATATATATATAATATATATATATATGTATATTTTGATCTCTAATTTAATAGGTTCACAGAAGAAGGGCCATAGCTGCTGAAAATCAGCACCATGGGAGAGCCCTGTCATATATATGCTTTCAAATGTCAAAGGAAGATTTGAATGGCGAAATAATATTCATAAAGTCAAAAACACATAAAAAACTAACATAAAATTGTACCCTTGGTATTATTAATATGTACTAGAAGATTAATATAACAGAACACCTCAATCGTTGCATAAGAATATTCACCTTCTGAGAACAAAAAAATAGAGTTCTGCTCAAATGTGGGAAGATTCAGATAAGATGTGGGATAATCTTTTGGAAGGTGTTATGGATGGTAAAGTAGGAAAATGACGACAACGAATGGGGTCCAGTTGAGGACAATCGATGACGATATGGCTAAACAGATTGAGGGTGTGGGCGACGGCAAAATTTGCACATGGGAGGAGGGTCCCGTGACATATAGTGACTGGGAGTGATATTAGTGTGGCCAGTAACGGAGCCCGTGCAAGTATCACCTAGTTGTAAGCGTTCTTTATTCGTCTTTTTTCTGAGTTTCGCTCCGCCGCTGATCTACTCGTCCAGCACTCTTGCCAACAAGATCGAAAGCCTTGTCCGAGAGCAGGATAGATCGGTTGATGGGAGGGAGCCTTGTCGAATGGCATCACGGGAGGTACCTGGACAACTCCGAAAAGAGCGAAGGTGATAATTTGGCCTCTCTGTCGCAGTGAACTGTTCCATTGCCAGTTGCCCCTTACATGAGAAGGGGTCGAGGCATAAAATAATTTGGTTTCTGCGGGAATGGGAAGGCAGCCGAAGAAAATTGTGACAGCGGAATACCATTGAGTTTTTTAGAATAAGGGTTTAAGCGCTTGTAGCGCGGCGCGCGACGCCATCTGAATATAATGAACAACAGAGGATCTTGGGTTACAGGATAGAATTCAGAAAACGGCAATCAATTATAGGCCATAATTCTTGCGCGTAAAACATTGAAGCATGACGGGGGAGGGTATGGGAGAGTTGCGGTCAGGAATAGACAGCAGATCACACCCCACACATTGTCCCCTGGTTTGGAGCGTCAGTAAATACTTGGAGTACAATTCATCGTGAACGCGGAAGAGCCAAGGATGATGTTTAAACGATTGCAGCGGCAGCAGCAGGAGGCAAGATTTGGAGAGAGAGGTCAGAGCCGAAGCAACAATGGAGGAAGGGATAGGCCAAGTGTTAGCGCTCGTCCGTAAGAGAAGAGGCAGCACCATTGCAAAGGGGATTTAATGAAATTTAGGAGTTATGAACCAATGTTTTGCAAATGGCCCAGTAATTAGGAATTTCTGAGGTACTCCCTGCAGAATCGGTCAGAAACGACGTATTGGGTTGAGGAAACGAAGATAACTAGTGCACATGATGGTATTCTCTTCGATAAGAGAGAGTGGCATCGCAATTAGCTTCAACTTCAATGGGGAGTCACCCGTGGGACGATCGGAAGACAACGTTCCAGTGGAGATGCGAATCGCCTCGTTTTGGATGGGTTCTAACAGGTTGTAGTAGTGTTGTGGAGGTCTGACCGTATAACGCAAACACAAGCCCATCAGAAGCGTCCAGTTTCGATCGGCAATAGGGCGATGTATGAGCGCGTAGAAGAGAGCTATGCAATCAGGCACCCAAAATTTGAGGCGAGATGACGTACACGGTCAACGCGCGCGAGCTGACCAAGTTTGTTTCAGGTGTTGAATATTCTGCGGTGCAGTGATTAAGTGGTCATCTAAGTTGAGTCCTAAAATTTGAATTTGACCTGTGAAGTAACAGGGATAGCGGCGAACCATATAAGGTTAGGGTTCGCTGGAAAGGAGGTGGCAAGCCTCTTCGATTCCTTTTCTTAAAAAAGAAACTGCTGGAAGTTTTGGTGCAGAAACAATGGAAACCGATCGGAGCCTACCATTGTAAAATATTCTCAATCACGCAGTATTGAAATGCGGTTCGAGAAAAAAGTTAGCCCTGGCGACCGGCATATATCTACGCACAGGTCACAACGACCATAGATGAAAAATTACAGTCGGGCATAGCATACATATTGAGGTCACACCGCCCTAGCTAGCTCGCCGACTCTTCATTAAACCGAGAAGCAAAATAGTAATGGCACTTAGAATAACTACGCCTGCGAATCGCCTTCATCAGAAGGTAAAAGGGGTGAATAGAATAAGAAGACCGGCACCGAACCTGAATGGATTGTATGAACAGACAGGCATTTTGAATGAAAAGGAGGAGTTGGTCAGCGGAAACCGGCGAATGGAGTTTAAGGGAATCCCAGTTCTCCAACGTGTGTGTAATCTATTTTCCATTCAAAAAAAGACTCCATAGAAACCATCCAGCCCACCAGAGTTGAGAAGTGGCTTCCCCGCGATGTCATGGTCTAGTGTTTAAAACAAGGAGGGGTCCGCAGTCGAAGAACGATTTTTTGGGCCAACCAAATTCGGAAAGTTTGAAAAGCTTGACGGCTCCCTCCAGAACAGGGAGAAAGCGGCATCCAAACCCTGATCCCTCCCATTACGCTTACTCCAGGTGCAGTCGCCAGCGCAACAATAGTAGTTTTCCGCGGCACAATCTCCGGGATCATTTGCCAGTTTTGCGGGATAGGAGAATTATAACAAAAGAAAGCTGTATCCAAATAGGTGGAAAGAAAGATTCGATCACAGAGATTCTGTTATATGGATCCAGCAAAAAGTGCCCTGATGCCGAGGATGCGACCTGACGGCGAATAATGTAGCGAAATCAGATGTCTGACCAATGAGCATCAGGTCTTGCTATTCCGCCCAATGCAGTTTGAATGCTCTGCAAGTGTAAACAGAAGGCCGCTGTAGTATGATTCTTTCCCTTTTGCTGTTGAAAAGGTCTGGCCGTGCGGTGTCAGGTCTGGGAGTTTTGTAAGGGGACCCAGAATAGAGAAAGCAACTCGAGTGGTACCTTAAAGGTAGGAAAACACCTAAAATAACCAACGCATGGTCCGCTATACGCAGCAGGAGCGTAGATCATCGTGTCGGTATATCAGCCCAGTAACGGAGGCTGGGGGGAGCAAGTTTGTTGGCAGCGACGAGATATTTTCTGTGTAACTTCCACCCCTAAAGGAAGCGGGAAGGGTTATGGAGTCTTACAGTTGATATGTATAGCGAAGAAAAATGTTTATCGTGTTTTGGTGAATTAGTTCATCCAGGAATCTCGCTGCGGCATTGCTGTAAAAATAATCATGTTTGGCGGCACGAGTCCCTTTGTATTGGCCTGTAGAGTTTTCTGTTTTCTCTATCGAGGTCTGGTCTGCGGGCACTCCTTGGGACCGACCCAAGGGGTGACGTCCGCGTTGCCTGGGAATGATGTGCGGAACGCCAAGCTTCTGGCCCTGCCCGAGATGAACGACTTGCTGGAAGAAGCCGAAAACTGCATCATCAACCAGCCGGAAACGCAATTATTGAGAGGATAGAGAAGTGAATAGATGTGCCGATCAAAAGGAATCTCACTAGCTGTTCGCTCGATCATAAGCCAGCTGGTAGTAGTTTAGCATTGACCCGTACAAAGCTCACTTTACAAGCTATGGAAATGATCACTGCCCGCATAATAAATAAAAGCGGTACGGTAATCAGCGATCCATACTAAAGAATGGGTGCAAAAGGAAAACACGTACAGAGCAATGGTAAATATCTAAACGTTATGATGTAGGGAGTCCTGTGTTAGAGGCAATCCGCAGGGAAAAGAGGGGGTTTTAGGCAGTGTCTAATTAGGACTTGGAACTTAGACGAAAAATTGAAGAGTCACACATAAAATAGTGGCGGCAGGTGAAGTCTCCTCCGCTATAACAACCCGGAGTCAGGGAGGCTTTAAGATAAAGATCACATTAAGTCGAGCCCTAGTGAAATTCACTACCGGAGCCAAGTAGGATTCGAGCCCAGATAGTGAAGTCAGTGGAACCAAGTTGACACTCCGTGCTGCACGGCAATGAGTTTTAGTTTGTGGAGGAGGGCCTTGGAAGAACTAGGGACATGATTTCGATGAGTATCCTGACCGTCACTATCATTG
>JABUQX010044750.1:0-47036 GCA_015478945.1 Trachelipus rathkii
TACGCCACTATATATTAATAATATATATATATATATATAATATATATATATAATACTTATATTATATATATATATATTATATATAATATATTATACATATATATAATACTAATATATATATATATATATATTATAAATAATATTATATAACTAAAATTAGAATATAATATATAATATAGTATATAATATTATAATTTAACGAACTATATTTATACTATACTATATGTATATATATATATATAATAATAATATATATAATTATATAATATATATATACTATGTAATATATATATTATTAAACTATATATATATATAATAATATATATATATATATATATAATATATATATAAATATATTAAAAGAGTGTTTTAAGTCCCTGCATCAACAGCATTCACAGAGAGGCTCTGAAGTAGGTAACGTATCTGAACAAAAAGATCAATACATATGAATGATATCTGTGATTGTTCAATATTTAACTATTCTACCATTACATATTTGGTGCATCGATTGTTACTGAACTTACGGAAGATATAAATTAGAACTAGTTTCGGAAAATTCTTAATCAAGATCTTAGTCTACATCTTGAAAGTGTACAAACATATCTATCAATATTGTTAGAATTTGAATATCAACTTCTTAACCATATAATTTTAATGTAATTGTTTTAATTATTAACTTCATCATTGATTATACAATTGTTAGTGACATCACGGAGATGGATGAGTTATTTCGAACACATTACTTTAATAAGATTTTCGTTGATTTATTCCCTGCAAGGTATAACTATTTATTTAAAATATGTGTTAATATTAACTTCGTACCATCATGTGGTCATCGAATTCCTTGTATGAACTGAAACAACTTATACATTGGTGAAATATCCTCTACAAGATACATGCCATTTTAAGGTATGCAATTGAAATGAGTTTGAAAAAAAAGAATGAAATTTGTACTTTGATTATATAATATAGCATGAAATAACATTCTGTATACATCGTAAGTGAAGTTCACACTAACTAATGCTGCAAACTCTACATCAGAGAAATTTGTTTTTTAAAGCTCTGAGTTAGTTTCACAATCATCTGGTCATCGATTGTAGTGAACTACGAAGATAGAGTTTTGGGTAACTGTAATAGGATATGCAGCAAAAAAAAAGATTTGATTTAGATTTCCAGGAGAACCGCGATAATTTTCTTGCTTAGTCAACTACTTAGGATTAGGATTCTAATTTATTTGCAAATAGAAAAAGAAACGACCGATATTTGTACGATTTTACCATAAATATCTCTTCACCTGGTTTAAATTTTAAATTAACTTAGTTCGAAAAGTAGGAAATTCTTTATAAAGTACCAAAAGTACTTCTTGAACTTATTAATTACGATAAGAAAGATTTCTAGTACCAATGCAAATTCAACATTGCCACCACCACAGTTAAAATCACAACTATCGCCACCATTAACTGCGTCATCATCGTTGCTACAACCACCAATTCTGCTACCACTAATATTAAAGTCACAACTATCCCACCATTAACAGCGTCATCATCGTTGCTACAACCACAAATTCTGCCGCCACCACCACCACCATTAATACTCATTCACAAGAAATCAAATAATTTTACTTTAAATTAACTTTAAAATCTATCTAATTAGTAACTTGTGTTATTAAATTTTGAGTTTAAAAATTGGAACGAGGACAATTCTTTCTTTTAAATGAATCTTATTGACAATCCTTAAGCGTTCAATCTCATTGGGACATGAGTAAAAAAACTAGTTAAACGGACTTGTCATCACATACTGAAATAAGGTCTATATTTACAAAAACATGCACAGCCACCACTCACAACACACACACACCTATAACTCATATATACTAATATCAACTTAATAAATATGATCTATCATATATATAAACATTATATAATATAATATAATATTTATATATAATGATATATCATATATAATATATATTAATAGATATAACTATATATATATTATATTAGATATATTATAATATATACTATATACAACTATAAGTCAGACTCAAATAACAATACATACTGATATACTATATATATATATTGACTGATTATATTATATTATTAATATACTTAATACACTATATAATATATATATATTATATATTATATATATATCTATTAAATATAATTAATATATTCATATATTATATATATGATATTATTAACATTATATATATACTATATACTATATACATACAATTAACTAATTAAAATATATATATATATTAAATACAACATATACCTACTACTTACTACTATATATATATATTATACAAAAAAAAAATAAATATATACTATTATATTAATATATATATACTATATATATAATATATATACATATTTATAATAATATATATATATATATATTAATATATTATATATTATAAACATGAAAATATTTATTTAATTTAATATGGAATTATATGTGATCATTTATATTATTATAAGTCATAATTATTATTAATATTAATTTTAGAATTATATATATTATACTAATATATATATATATATATATATCTTATAATACTATATATTATATAATATATATATATACTTATAATTAAGTACATATATATAATAATATATATATACTATATAAATATAATATACTATTAATATATAAATATTATATATAACTTATAATATCAATATAAAATATATTAATATATAAAAATAGTATATAGTATAATATATTAATATACTAATCCTATAGGTATAAAATATACTTACGAGTATTTTAATATATATATTTAAATATATAATTATATATAATATATTTAATTATACTTATATTTGTAAGTATGATAACAGCTAATGATCTTATTTACAAACAAGATATATATAATACTATAAGGTACATATATTATTCTTCTCGTTTAACATAATATTCATATTCTGAGGATAAAGTTACATTAAATGAATAAAAAAATAATAGAAAAAAATAAAAAAAATAATAATTGGTAATAAAAACCATTTAAATATATTTTCCAATTGATAAATTACAAAAACGTAAAGAAACATAAATAGTAATATATATACATACTTATACATAAATTTTAGTTTTTTACTCTAATATTATTATTAATATAATTTATATAGTGATATTAATCTTGGATCCGTATCACTAACTGAGTCATGATATTAATGAATTGTTAGTTATACATAAATTATTCATAGAGTATAACTTAATGAATAAACAGATCTTATATATAACATTAATCCACACAACTAATATATTTATATATCTGATATGTATATACCTATATATCGAGATTGTAAGTTAAAATAAAAAAAAATATATAAAATAATTAATAAATAAAAACTAAAAAAATAAAAAAAATCAGGAGAGAAAAAATAAAAAGAAAAAAAATTATTCAAATAATTGGAGAATATACAGGTAATAAAGATTAAGATAGTTACTTAATAATAATATATAATTAGGTTATTCATGAGTATTATAGTACGACAACTAGCTTATATAAATTGAGTCCATGTATCTACCCAATAAAAAAATTCCTCTCATTTGTAGAACATTATAAATGAATATTATTATTAATATATTTTTATCATAAACTATTTTTCAATGATATTGTATATAAAGATATAATTATATTATTATTATATAATTAAATATATAAGTGATCATATATATCATTATTTCACTAATAATATACGCTTTATATTATTATCCCTTCATTATATTAGATGGGTTATACCTTACTATATTTATACTAATTAATTAGTTTAATTTTTATTAGGTTTAACGTCATATACTAGTAATGTCAATATAAGTACCTAGTATTATATAATTATATATATTATTTATAATATAAAGGGAATATATTATTGGATACTACTTACTAGTTCAGGGTCACTATAATAATGGCCTTGTGTAATCAATAATAATTGAACCTATTTTTTTTATAAACTATATATTTATTATATGTTAATAATATATATTATTAATTACATATATATTTCAGAGTGACTTGAAGATTATATAATTAATTTCTATTCTTGTGGTCTTATATTATAGATATTTAAATTTTCTTTCTTGTTTTCTGGTATTATTATTATATTATCTTTGGTATTTATTTTAAATAATTTTAATTCTATATATTATATACCTATTTATTATATATATTTATACTATATAATATATATATTATAAATATAGTAATATATATAATGTTATATATTATATATATATATATATATATATAATATATATATATATATATAATATATATAGTATATATATAATAATACTATACTACTAATATATATATAAATATATATATATTATATGACTTATATAATATAGTAACTATAATATTATAATGATATAATGGAAGGTCAATTATATATATATTTTTTTTTAAAATTATTACTTCTTATACTATAGTTACTATATTACTGTACTTCTGAGTCATGTAGTTTATTTATTAAATTTCATCATTTTATTTATTATTATCTTTAAAATTAATATAATATACAGTTTATATATTAATAACAAGATAATAATCGGTTATACATATATTATTATATACCTTATATATAATTGATTACTATATAGGATGTACTATAACCTTGGGTATTATTATAGTATATATATATATATAAATATAAATTTATATATAATAATTATATAAATATATATATACTATATATATATTAGATATATATATACTATATATATGTAATACTAAAATTCTTATACTTATAGCATATTATATGTTTAGAGTCATTAAGAATATATGATAATAAAATGGTATATAATTATATTAGTTATACATTTATTGGTTTTAATAAACATAAAAAAATAACACAAAAAACTCTAAGTGACTTCGTTATCGTTCTTTTTTATACAGTGTTTTTATCTAGTATTACTATATAGGTATATATATTATACTATAATATAAATTATTATAATGTAACATATTTAATATAATATAAATTTTTTTTTCAGACTTCTAAAGTCTATTACCAAAAATATACGTATAACCTATTATACCCTATTACTATTTACGTTATAATATAATAATAGATACTCTATATATTTTTAATATAGGTAACGTAAGTATATATACAATGGATCTTAATAATTACTATATAATATATATTTTTTACATTTTATATATTATAATATTATATTATAATATACACCTAGATATACTGAGTGATTATTAAATACCCTTATAATATAACGTGATAATACTATTAATATACTTATTTATATATATTCAATTATCCTGTAATTACTGCATCTGTTGAGAAGGGTAACTTCTCCATAATAGACTAATAATATATTATATTTAATTATATACCTATATTATTAATCACTAATTATATATTATTTATAATTTAATAAATACATATATAATCATTATATATATTATATATGAGTATTTTTTTTTTTAGATTTGCTATAATATAATAATAGGATATAAGTATAATATAGCATAAAAGATATGTCTCTCAATTATATTGAGCCCATATATATCCTGAACGAACAATAATCCAATCGCAAGATCTTCATGGATTATCAGGATGATCCTCCTCGCGCATAACAGACTAAGCTGAAACTCCGCCGTCTACATTATCTGAGTCATCTGAATACTCTCGACTCATTAATACAAATAATTAACTCATACCAATAAACACCAAATAGATACATACACTTGAGCTTGCATCGCGTGTATTACCATATCGGATTGCCTCTCCCATCTCAATACATGTATCCACTTCATGCAGCGGTCCGGACCCATACTGTATCGCTCAATCTACTGTACGCTCCTCCGCACTTATTACGCTCTGAAATTATAATACTAGTAGGCACACAGCTTGTCAGTAAATATGAAGCCTGCCAATGCCCGCAAAAGTTGATAGTTTAATTAGTACTCGTATCCTCTAAACACTGATATATCACCGATATTCTTCATTATCTATTATTATATATATACCTCAGCTACGTGCTAATTAACATAGGTTACATTCCGTTTAAAATACACAATTAATAAACTCTAAACCTTATATTATATATATATATAATATATATAGGATAAATATAATGGTGTCGCCGTGGGTTCGTCGTCGTGGATGATTAGGTTTATTGTATATAATATATATGTAGTATTCCAACATATGTAGCCAGTGTGATATTAATAAAATGGCAAATAAATCAATAAATAATTTATCAATAATTAACCTTAATAATATATTAATAATAATATTTTTATTCAATAAATAATCAAGGGAATTATTTTAGATTGAATCGGTGACGAATACCAGATGATAATATATAATATATAGTATTTACATAATAGATACGGTGTATTTTTGTGTGAATTATATTTATATATAACATATATATAAAATTACTATATAATTATATAGATACTATAATTTATCTCTATATACAATTTTATATACTAAATCTATATATACCGTTATAATAATATAATATATATATATTTTTATATATACGTACCTAACTATAAAATGTATGATGGAAGTCTATAGTACTCATGCTCTAACTCATCTGCCTCGGGCTGACTTAATATAATCCACTACAGGATCTCTGAGCGACATTATCTGGCAGCGCTGACCTCACTGTATCATAGCTCCCAATTCCCGAGAGCATATATAACTTCCTAACTATCTTATTTGGTAACTCATGGAGAATACGTCATACTTCATGTCTAATATTCGGGATTATTTGTTATTTATGTATTAATTGTGGGTTATAGTCTATTGAGTGTGTCACATATACATTGACTATCTCATTGTCTTTGTCCAATATCGTGACCGTTAGATTCCAAATGTGACAATTCTTATCATTTTATAACTAGACTATCCATCAGTCCTAACTCTCTATGAGTAGCTCTGAACGTACAGTCGCATGCGATACAGTATGATGTGCCATAACTCGCGAGACGTCACGGCGATAATACACAAAATACTCACGATTACTGGCTACCTTAGCCATCGTGTATCCAAAAATGACTCACGCACATCCGATGTGGAGCTACCCCTTTCCTGGACATTCCGCTCGCCTGTGGAAACACCACAGCGCTACATGTTTCCACGATTATCTACGCTCGCGGCCACCCGCTATCCTCAACATCTCCGCATGCCACCATCTCTATCCCGACGCTACAACCTCCACTAGCACACATAACTCACGGTGGACGCGTGACCCTCTCTCCATCTCGCGGTATTGGAAACCACCATATTCAACCTCAGCCTATATCAGTGGTTCCGGATGAGGTCAGCTTCTCACTCTCAATCCGATCTACCTACCATCAAGCGGCGCGTCTTCTTTAGTATATCTAGCTGTCACTTGACTGATCTCCACCCATTGCGATATTAAGAGACCGTGTCTTTATACGCATATATCTCATAGACCCTAATTTCGTATAACTATAAGACCTATAATACATTATATACTCCTACATATAGAGTCGTCTTCCTTGACAGAGTCCCATATATTGCTCTCATACTCTTACGGCATCGATCAATTGCCATTCACATTCTCACGAGCGCCTGATCTACCTCATACTACCAATATGTCGCGTATTACACTCCAACCTGGTAGAACACTGGCTTCGTCCGTGAGGTCAACGTGATAGCCACGTGGTATAGATATATAATATACATAGGTACTAATATATAATATATATATATATTATATATATATTATAATAATATATATATATATATATATATATATAATTATCTAATTATATTAATTATAATATATATTAATTTAATGTATTATTATATACTTGATATATATATATGTCTTGGGTGACTATAGAAAAGGTGAGGAAAATTATACGAAAAATAATGAAATTAGCTAACATAACAATAAAAGGAAGAAATATTCCGCATTTAAAATCAGTGTGCATAGAATACAACTTTAGAAGTTCCCCAAATTAGGGCTGTGGCTCCGCGCATCATTGGCTTTAGACTAATCAATTCCTAGAGGAAATCTAGTCGGCAATGGAAGAGAGTTTATAGTTTACATAATAGCTCTTCTCTCTGTGATTCGTGTTTGGAAAAATAACTCTCCTTCGATCAACAATACTTTTTTAGCAAAGATCAAATAAGACGAAACCGGTTTATTGATGGAAGTCGAACTAAACACGCCCAGTATTTATTAAAGTGTTTTAATACAACCTGGGGTGGAATGTACTGATATATTCAATTGATATTGAAGGAAATATACTCCTTCTTGTCACTGATAGCGCGATAGAAATAAATCATCTACGAGTTATTTATAAATCGAGCAAAATTTGTGAGCCTGACTTGTGAGTGAAACCAATAAAAATATTTTTAAATTTTTAGTTCCTTGTTTTAATGATGTTTCCAATGCCAAAAAATTAATTTTTATAGTAGTCTGAAATCTCTCTCTTTCCAAAAATTAATGCAGTTACTTAGCAGGTTGTATTATATTATTATATTATGGTATAATTAATTTATATATTAATATTTTGAATTATTGATTATTAATTTTTACTATAAATATTATTTATATGTAGTAATTATTTTATCCATTTTATTATTATTATTAAATACAATTATATCATAATAATCTCGATACATCTCATTCTTCATTTATAAATTATGTACTACTCATTGTGTTATCCATTATGTAGTGTATTATTATTGTATTATTATTATTAACATGTATTATTAAGGATTATTTATTTACTATTATTTATTATTAGTATTACTAAAACATGTAGTGTAGAGGAATACAAGAATTTATATGAATTAATTTATTTCATCTAATTACAATATATGATTTAAAAGTTGAAAAGTTTCTAGATTCATAAGTTTTTTAATTAAATAATATTTCTCAATTATCTTACGTGCTTTTAAGGGTACGCGATAGGCATTCAAGGCGTCTGGAGGTTTCAACCACTCAATAAATATATTTTTGTAATTATAAATATGTAATATTTCTCGGCGAGGTATATCTCTCATTATATGCAAAATGCTCATATATATCATATTTTATTTTATCTTAACTTTAATCAGTCAATTATATATATATATATATATATTATTATACCTATTATTATATATCTATTATATATTCGCTTTTAACAATATATTGATTATTATAATTTCGTAACGGTAGTATATAATAGTAGATGCTATCTATAAGTATATCATATTTATATGGACTGTATCGTAGTCAATCACATGTTCTGGACAATCTAATTTATATAGGCTATCTTTCACTACTAGAATATATATTACGTATGACATATACTTTCAAATCTCTCATATGATGATTTTCTTGTGTATTCTACCATCCTAATGGACAATATCTACGTATATTACTGCGCTTAGGTTAGTATATATTATCACGTATCATATACTTATTAGTGACAATTGTATGTTTAAAAGACTTATTATACAGTATTGACATTAATACAGTTATAATACACTTATTATGTAGGACGGCTCCATCAAATGAACAACTTAAGGTGTCTACGCTATATTATATGATATGTCACTGTTTATATATTTTAAAGCTGTATAAATACCCATATAGCACACTAACGTAAAAGCGACGTCGCCTTCCTACGTCCCTTTGCGATGTGCGACATTGTATTAGTACGTATTAGAAACATAATAATTACGTCCCTGGGGTGTGGAAATGTCCTCTACTTAAGGCATATTTGATATTTCGCTTAACAGTTTGCTCTCACATCTATTTTATGCTCGTACACTTCCGATATCTCTTGCTCTAGGGTAACGTAGTATATTTTGGTACTGCTGCATAATATAATTTCGCTTCCAACCGACGACTTATCATTCCCTTCTCAATGCACGTAAGGCACCTGTTTGTTCCATAGTGACGCTCATTCTCCTTCTTCTCTGTAATTGCTCATG
Source organism: Trachelipus rathkii (assembly GCA_015478945.1). Lineage (NCBI taxonomy): Eukaryota > Metazoa > Arthropoda > Malacostraca > Isopoda > Trachelipodidae > Trachelipus > Trachelipus rathkii. Next base: position 9,951 of record JABUQX010044750.1, read on the forward strand.
TTTCCGTCGTCCATAGAGCGGTGGTTGCAATCGGACTTGGTTTACGACAGCTATTTTTTGGATTTAACCCTTTTGCTTGATCTTTCCTCTGATGCTTAATACTTGACTTGTTAGACTCTTTCCTATATATATTAATATATACTTAAATAATATAGTATAAACGACTATATTAACCTTTCAAGCTATATATACTGCTTATCATTTATTGGGACTGGATCAGCAGCGCTTTTGTCCTTTCTCTATATGTTTTTCTTTAAATATTCATTAAACAAATATAATATGGTTTCAAATAATTATTCTTATATAAATTATTAGCTATGGAATAATTATAAGATTTTAACGATTGTTACCCCGTTGACATATTCTTATACTCTTATAAAATAATAATTACAATCAATTATATATATATCAGATTTTTATATATATTATTTATATACTATTAATTATTTGTTCTATATTTTATATAGATGATTCGAGTCTTAGCTATTCATTGGTATCCTGCCTGATCCGGACAACAGTCCAAATATATCAATGAGGGAATGTATATATTTCATTAGTACTCTTTATATAAACTATATTTTAACCCAATAAAATCGGTTTATTAGGAGTTATAGGCTATATATAAACTTTATGAGTTATTAAAATATCTGTATATATAGTATATTCATATTATACTATATTTAATGGAACGCCATTTCGTCAATATATATAATTTAACAATATACTAATTAGTATCCTTAACACCAATATATAATTATAATAATATATAAAATGTATAAATTATTTACATAACTAATTATATTTATAATTTTATCAAAAATAACTTATATTCGTCTCAAATTATCATATAATATAATTATGACCTGATATATCCTATCGTATCTATCATATTTTATTATAATTATATTATTTATATAATCCGTTATATAAATATACTATAATAATATATAATATACTATACTATATATTACTACAACTACTATATATGTTATATATATATATTTAACTTAAAATATCTATTATAATATAATATATATTTTTACTAGCTCTACATGGTATACTAATACTACATTAAATTAACTACTGCTTATAGAGTATATATCTGAAATTGTATTATAATACTAATTTATAAAATATTATATAATATATATACTAAATACTATATATAAGTATATATAGTATATAAGATCGATCTAGCACCAATCATATATATATATACTTCATAACCCATGTTCATTATGAAGAAATTGTGTTATTACTCACTCATACTTTTTATTCATTAGCTAATATATACACTATACTATTGTACTACTAATATATTATATATAATATGTAAATACATATCATACCAAAGCTAATATAATATATATATATCACGATATAAAATATAATTTTGTGATATAGATTATAATAATAATTATAGTTCCACAGAGAAGTGTCGCAATCACGTATCTTTGTCATTAATATATACTATATACTACTACTACTCCGTACGGTTACGTACATATATACTATATACTGGTATCATCTTATATGATATATTATATAATTTAATATATCTATATTAATAGGTGAGGGTACTCAATACTATATATATAGTAATACATACAAATATTTGAATGTGAGTGAGAATGATTTATAAAATGAGGAATGAATGATAGTCGGTATGTGCGTGTGAAGAAAGGGGTATAAATGAGAGAATAAATAAATGAAAAAAGTACGTTGAGGATTGGCTTCGTTGAGTTCATATTGTATGAGAAAAGTGTACTAATATATACTATATAATGAATGATAGTCAGGTTGGCGGTTCTAAGCGGATTGACTAATGTGTATAGTGATGATGTTATTTGTGAAATTCTACTGGCTGGCGAGACCGAAGATTGAAAAAAGTGAGATTGATAATCAGTTTAAAGGAATGTCTGTGAAGGGGGATAATGGTTGAGTTTGGCAGATAGGCTGAGAATTAAAGGGGTTGCATTAAATAGTGATATAGGATAATGGCTGGGCTTGTGAGGGGTTACTTGGTTGTGTCCCACCTGCCAGGGCATGAACCTCTACACTTGGACGATAATGCCTAATTATAGTGAACTAATCTTAGGAGTTGAATTTTTTACTGGATCTAGCGACGAAAGTTTCTCACTATAGATAGGTATATAGAGGGTAGCGGTTATTGATAATTTCTGCTAATCTGTTCAAAGTTATATATGTCATTAATTTCTTATCACTACTTTATTCTGTTTCCGGTGCATGTCACGCGTCACTACTCTTCTTACCCCTCCAGTCTTGGGGAAATAATAATAATGGTTAGCAATATATATAAATAATATATATATTAATAATTAATAATATATAATATTAATCTATATCATAATTATACTTATATTATTAATATATATAATAATATAAATGATATATATATTATATATATATTATATTATTAATTATAATATATATATATATTATATATATATATATATACGTATATAATATATATTTATATATTATATAATTTCAAGATTTAAAATAAATATACATTAATGAATATTTGTTTAAATAAATTTATAACAAAATAATTTTATTTGAAATTTAATCCTTATAAAAAAAACTGGACCCAGAAAACTTCAATAGTTCAGACAGAAAATAAATCATCTTATAGGAAAATTAACCAATTAGTAAATAGATAATTTAGGATATCATATCATTATAAGCTGAATCGATTGTTATAGGCACTGCGTAGAGCTTTTGAACAGAGAGTCTAGCTAAGTAAATTTATGCGTTGTGATCCTCTAAAGTTTTTAAACAGAAAAATGTATATTGCGACATCTGCCGAAATACTGCATTCTCATCCTATCACTAAATCATCTAACCATCGTAGAAAGTAATACCTGAACACTTAAAAAAGTGTAAAATTATTAACGGAGGCTTCAAATCTAAATTTGTAATATGTTGCACATTTTTTTTAAAAAATAATTTAAAATAAAAATAAAACTCCTCCAATAAAAAATAATAGACCTCTAATGAGAGATGGCGGTTAGTTTTATACCAAGTTCGATAAATAAAACGTGCTTAAATTATATTACTGGCACAATAACAATCTACAAAATGTTTAACATCCACTACAACCTACAAAAAACAGGCATTAGTTCTCTAAAACTTTTTAAACATCAGACGCCAGCATAGAAATTGAAACCATATCGGGCTGTTAAAAAGAGTCATACAAAATTCAAAATCTTTTATAGGAAAAGTGCAATTAGATAACTGAGTATGTTCAACATAATATCTACTTCTTATTTTTTTCACTGGTTTGTAGTCACTACTGTTCTTAGACTTAAAATTATGGATATTAAATCACATTTAAAATAATTTATACTCCTTTAATTTCTTGCGTGCACAGCCGCATATAATAAATTCTCTCAACGTCCTTAACTTTATATATTATACAAAATTACACAATCAGTTTCATCAGACCACTCAATATTTTATCTATTTAACGTTGTATTTACATAAAATTCAAAAAAAATTTAGTCAAAACGGAAAAAGTTTCAAATTAATTGTATCTAACTAATTAATTTTAATTTCAGATCACTCTTAATTATATCCTCAGTCGCATATTCCTGATCATTTTTTTCTCGTTCTCTTCTTCCTTAGCCGGATCCTGAGGATAAATTTTTTTTCCTTTACGATTAAAAAGTAAAATTTAATACTAAAGTTAAAATATTTTAATTTGTTTAAGTTTATACGTCTATTTGAACTTTTAAATTATACTCTAATCAACCAATTAAATTAACTCTTTAATTACCCCTTTAAGATTTACCCACTTTTTCTTCACACCACCACATACTATCTAATATGTTCAATCATCTCTTTTTAATAACCAATTCTTCCTTTATCACAACCTACAGAATTTCACGTCCATTCTTGATGCTAAATCACCATCTTTTGTGTCCTTTCATGGAAGCAACATGTATACCTTTCTACTCAATCTTCTTCCAGATACCATGGAGTACTCCAAACTAATTAATACACATCTATAAAACACAATTATCTGACTGTGAAAATGATTGGTAAGCAAGCACACCGTCATATTTAGGAAGTGACCATTTTTAACGCACTCTTATTTTAGTCCCCTCTTTCACTCACCATCAAGGACGCTATGTTAACGCTGCGACGTACGAGACCTATACCTCAACCCACTCACCAAAACTATTATATTACACCGCCTACTATACTCTGCATTCATCCGTTTTTCCCTTTTCATCCAACATATATCCTAAACATATTTAAATACTGATTTTATATAATATACGTGGCACTTGCCAGCTATTAGCTCACCTAATCTAACATAACTTTTATAACCTAGTGATACAGCACTTATCCTCCACTCACTAAACTGTTTTGATTCGTTATGGTTTAACATGTGGTTTATTAAATTATGTTTTTTATTAAAATTTTACACCTAACATACTCCTAAGATATTCCATACTGCGCGCCTAATCATGCCTTGCGCAACTTAGTTCATTCATTGTATTAAAGCAGAACAAACCAATTGTGATGCCCATAAAATGGTAAACTACATTTAAAGCTAAATTAAGTTAGCAAACTCTCACAATGGCTATCTCAACAATTTAAACCCTTTGGCATCCACCAATCGATTTCATTGGCCTCCAATCAACTCTTGTCTATCTACGCTCTCAGCCTAAATTATCGTTCCCTACTTTTCGTCCAACACTCGCTATTCTCTAATAATATATTTAATCTCAGCAAACTGGTTCCAATTATTTATAACCAATCCAAATCAAAAGATTTCATCAATCACAGCGTCCCACTTCACTACCTTTATTCACTCATATCACCTATTAACTATATATCCACATTCACTTTCATAAACCCCTTACTTATTACCACACCCCACCGACGATATCTATTAATATAACAGTATCATATTAATAGTATTAATATGATATACTATATAATTATAATATTAGACTTTATAATATATAATTTAATACTACTATATCGTATATATATTATATATATATTTGATATATTTATATAAATATATTTTAATGCAATTTCTATTAATAAGTAGATGTGGCACTTGAAAAAATATAACGAAGAAGTAAGTAGAGAAATACTTATATATATATACTATAGGAAGCTCTTCTAGTGAATGGCAGGAGGTGGCTGGAGCAAATTAAATCTTTGTGGATGTGAAGGGACTAAGTCTTTGGGCTGTGTATAAGATAAGTCTCTCGTACATGAGGCGGTAATTTGTTTCCTGTTGTTATACTGATATTATCATAGTAATGGAGCTACATGGATATCTGGCAATAAGATATAGGATGTAGATTCTAAAGAGTACTCAATATAGTGTTCAGAATGGGAGTAATCTTAGGTATGCGGGCGTGATTAGATGTGTTAAGAGAAAATTTCTGATTGAGATTTTAAAATCGAGTAATAACTAGATGAATGCAATTAGGGAGGTGTTAGTGGGTTATGAAGAACAGCTACGTAGAATGATAAGAATAAATGAAAGTTATACGTTGAAATGGTTCTTTTTCTTGTGGAGTAAAGGTAATGAATAAAAGTGATTGGTTTATTAATAGCGGTTATAATGTGACTAGTATAAGTTTAGTCATAGTTATAATCATCATTCATCCATTAAGCTGCCCTGATTTTTCCACCTAGAACTGGCGCGGCGGTGGCGTATTTGGTTGGGAATCGAAATGGCGGGAGACAGCGTAAGAAAAAAGTGGATTGAGTAAGTAAAGGATGTCTGGAGGAATGTGAATTTGGCAGAGCCCGAGAAGGAATAAGGGTGTGCATAATTAGGACGTGAAATGCGGCAGGTTGGTGTGGGAGGTCTTTGGATCATGCGTGGAGAGGTCAGAAATCATTGACGGTGGTCTATTGGTATTGAAGAATTCATTTTTAGCCCGTAACTGGGCCCAAAGAACATACAATCACTACATTTGGACGACATAGAATATGCTCATAAGTGAGGTAATCCTGGTTTCGCCGTATATAGGCGACATACCCTCAATGAAACAGCCCCCAATAAGGTAGCGATACTTTTCCACATTGAGCGTGTCGATTAAAGGACATGATATCCTCACAAAAAAAGAAGTAGTAGAGACACAGTAACAAGATAAGCCACTAATGGGGCGCCTTGCGTAATAGAAGAGCGTGTTCCCAGTCCAAAGGCAGCGCACTAATACCAAACGTCGTAAAGATTAATGGGCTCTTCATTCTCTTTATTATCGGATCTTCTACAAGCATTACGCATCCATCCTTCTACCTACCTTGTTGCCGCCTGTTTCTGGTGCATGTGGCAATAGACTCGATACAAAAGTCATCAATTGAAATAGGACATTAGAACAGAAAACATCGTACCGAATACACTAAAAATATCCAACTTAACTGAAAATTAAATATAGAGACAATATAAAGAAACGGTTTATAGTTTGTATATAGGAACATTCTGATATATATATTATATAGAGTATATTATTATATACGATATATAATAATATATACTAACTATATATAGTAGGCCATCAGGTATTATAGTGTAATCTACTATATCATATTAATTCATAGATGATCTATATATTCTAATAAAATACGACGGCTACTATAAATTATATTTCATATATATATTACACCATAGCTTGGGAATCGATACCATTGACCTACCCTTAGCCTAAGTATGAGACAGATGTTATATAACGCCGCATTGTAGAGTGTATATTGTAACCACCCCCGCGCCACGTATGTGCTAAAGAAGAACACCCATATTATTCTTGCCTATGCGGTCCAAATAAAGGGCATGCGCGTGCCCTCTTCCACAGCTTCAACTCGGGTGAGAGGTCAGGTGACCAACCAGGTACTTATATTATGATATATATTTAATCAGCACATCAATAAGTTACGTTAAGATAACCATTAACACACAGAAACAATGTCCCACATGCGGGGGCAAGATGATTTACATAAAGAATTGACTCAAACTAACTAGCAATATTCAAATTGTAGTGTTTCTATATCTGAGGCGAAAAAACTGCCCGCGTCTCTTAGGCAAATAGTTCATCATCTTTGCTTGGGAGTAAGACACTCATAAACCCTGGACCCTAGCCATTGTTAACTAAAAACCCATGTCTCACGCGCGTCATGTGTGCCTTGCGAACCACCACTCAATATCGTATGGCATATATAGCCTCACGCTCTGAACACTAAATCTAAATATTTTCCTATTATGTGGCCTCACAAACCCAGGGCAGCGGGGCTCAATCCCATCCACTTTCCCCGCGTCACATAGGGCACTATGAGCGCGTATCCACCCTTTCTTTAAATGTGTTGAGGCGACCCAAACCAGACAATCTTACCTCCGAGCACAAGTGAGCTCAAAACCAAATAACGCTCCTAAACAACAGCACTACCCGTGTGGGCCAGACCATCTTCCAGAAAGTTTTCAAGATTAACAACCCTATTACTCTAACATGAGTGACAGGATGGGGAATTCGTCTCTACTTATATCAAATGATTAGGAGCCCTTGTAACCATCTAGTTTGTTGGCCTTTCATCTTAATTGTACCATATTTCTTTCATTTGATACCTCCGCTGCCTCCTGTTGTATTACTTATTCACAATGTGCTCGGTCACCTGTCCTATGCTCTACTATTGAAAAATTTAGTGGCGTCTCTGTATCTACAATAGATTAAATATTTGTTACTCAGACTATGGTATCACGGTGATTTAACCTGTGTTTGCCTCCCCCTCTGAGGCCACCTCGCCCCCCCTCCCCCCCGTAGTCGATTATAATAGCAATGTGCCTTGAATCTCACTTCGGAAGCGCGTCGCTCCTCATACGCCTCCGTTGACCCCATTGCCTACATAATTTATACCAACCATAAGGAGAGAAAGTCATATCCTTGTGTTCGTGCTCTTCTTTTTAGCTCCATCGTACTCTGGCCTCGTAGTCTCTTGATTAAACACTCGATTCACGCGTCTATGATCTAGCATAGAGTATCTCAACAGGTAGTTCCGTAATTCTCTTTAAAAGTGCCAGAAATGAAATAGTTGTCCGGGGTCCTTTTTCCAAAATCTACAATAGTTTTGCTGACAGATTATGCAGGTATATTCGCCTCCTATTACTTCTGCTATTTTACATTCTTGACCCCCCGGTTCTGTCTGGCATTGACTATACACTAAAAAACACCTTTCTACTCTATTAACCAGTTTACTCAATAATGTACCTGCTCTCTTTTTTGGGCCTCCCTGTACCCACAGCGAGCAATGTGTCTGTGAGCGCCGATTACTTCTCAAGGAGCGCGGCATTGTTGCCCGATTTGACATCGATAGCACAAGCATATTCGTCTTGTTCTGTTCTTTATCATGTTCTTGGTATCATTCGTTCTAGCTCTTGTGAACGCTAGAGATCAAACCACCGACTACCGCCCGATTATACATCTGCTACTGATGGTTCCAGGGCTCGATTCCCCGAGCTACTCTATGTCAACGATTTCCTGCTGTGAAATACTTTTTGATGCCCTAGTTATGCCAACTCTCATAAACTTATTATTATAGGTGAAATAATCAGCGACTCTAATAAATCTTCTTATCTTTGTCTATATGGTCCACAGTGACATGCAAGTACCTATATATATATATATATAAATAATAATTACTCATAAAATCAGCCAAATTCATATTATCGTAGTTATTGAAAACTTTATCTTATTACATAAAACACTAGGGTATGATCATAGTAAACACTATGTTTCAAAGTTATTATTACCATCATAAGCCTCTACAACCATACTTTTCTCCAAAACACTTACCCTCCAATATGAAAACAAGTATATATCACCCCAACCTGACCGCATATTCAGTACGTTCCTTCTACCGTCCGAAACTCAGTCTTACAACCCATAGTTGCAGCCGTGGTTTTAGCTTGGATCTTTTCAAGATACCTGTACCACTTGTGAGTGGACACCACTACACTTAACAAGCACGCAAGAATATGACAAATGTCTAACCAACCCGAGCAGAGCGAATTTATGCTTGCCTATCATGGTCAAGTAATATCCCAATTACAATAAACATGAAAGTACTAACAGGAATTAAAGTTGGCCTATCAGCTACACTACACTAACCCACTAAGTATAGAAGTTTTATTGACAGACAATCATCCAATTCGGCGCTCCTATTACTTCTAAATTAGGAGCAAATTCTAACCGCCTATGGGCGCCCACATATGCACGAAATCAACACCAGTAAATCCTCCCAGTTGTCTTCAGAAAATACGTGCGTTTCAGGATAATTATATAACCGGTTTGCTCCCTGCGCCCCTTCAAACACCTTTTTTATATCATCAACCTTCATGACTTGCACACAAAAACTCCTCTCCTTTCATGAGAGACTGGATATTTCTCCATCCTTCCATCTTACATGATAAAATTAACCTTCTCTAACAGAGCACCCTGTCCCCTACATTCTTATCTCTCCTTAAAACAACGTCAACCCACGCGTCGCATCCAGACACACAGAAAAAATCACTACACTACACTACAACCATTGCATCTTCCAATCAAACCAAAATATTTTTTCTAAAGAAACCATTAAATCATACACCAAATACCAAAACAATACCTTTCATCACTCTCCAACAACATCCGTTAGTTACCGAGATCTCTCCTCGGAGTATACAAAAGTTATGCACAACCGCCAAAACATCGGAGTTGGTTCCCGGCTGGTTAATGCCTGTCGCTCGGTTCCGACTCCACCAATCAGGCACAACCCCTCCTTCAGAAGTACAAGTTTTTGACATTATTTTTTCTCTCTGTGATTTGGGTTTTCGCCTCTGAATTCACCTGCCATTAGAACCGTATACTCGCCACTTAATATATTTGCCTCTCTAACATCGTCAGTAGTCTTCGACACTTTTCTTTTCTTGGGAAGTAGGTCTAGATTCAGACTTCCTCTTAAAACATGCTTTTTAGGTCTTAATCTATATATTTCGTAAACAATCCTTGTTTATAGAAAAATTGACAATTTTTTTTTTCTTCTTTTTCCTAAAAAAATTTGTAGAAATATATGTATCCTATATAAACATATTAATATAAATATTTAAGACTTAAATTAAAGCTTTAAAAGGTTGGTAACTCAATTTATATATAAAAAGGATTAAAATAAGCAAGGAAAATAAAATATTAGATCAAATACCCAATTGGTAGATCATTTTCCCTTTTCCTTTTCACACTAACATTCTAAAAATATTATCATGTTTAATTTATAATTTTATATTTTTAAAAACTTTGATTATTATGAATGATTATAAATATCTAAAGAACTCCTACAACTGTCATCTCTCATAAAAACTGACAATAGCTATACATGCTAAAATCCTTATGAATTATTTCTTCTGTGCTTTACTCACAAGCCTAATTAGTAAAACCTACTTATTAATAGATATCTGTAATGTGAATAATCTTGCAGAAAATATTGTTTAGAACTCTTAGAGGAGTAGTGCTTCCTTAATGTAGTAAGTCTGGGAAAAAGATTGATGTGCAGAACCATCTCACATATCATTGCAACTAGAAACCCTAACTCTCAATTGTCTGATCAAAACTTAATTAATTCAACAAGACTGAATTCATAGATGAGGCTGGGAGTGAAGAGCTGTTTGTTGAAAGCTCTCGAGCTTCAATCTTCTTACATTTGTGTAGATTGTATGGGTAGAGACATTTACCTAGATTCCATGTTAATATTTCTGATTAATGAGAGTATTAAGATCACTATCACGATAATTTATTTTTCTAGTGTATTATTTTGTTTTGTCTATTCTCTAATTATTTTTAATTTTTATTTGTAAGTATATAAAAAATTAGTATATTTCAACTGTATGATATGTATTCATATTAAAAATTAATCTAGGTGATATAGTGATATTGGAATAATATAAAACCAGATACTTATATCCTATCTTTGATATACTATATTAGTACTATATAATTTTGCACCTAACTGATCAGTTTTCAGTATGATATATGATAAATTTATAGCTCAATTAATTATATAGTGTAAATAAATAAATAAATTCATTAATATTTAATAGTAACTTATGGGGTATTTAAAATAAACATGTATATTTTTGTGCATCTTTGTCCATTATAAAGGAATTAATCTTATATGAGCAGAATCACAAACTCTCTTTTAAAATAAACATATTACTATATTAAACCCATTTTTTTGTAAATTTTTTGATATTCTAGATCGAGCATATCGTTAAAACCAACTTTCATTACTTAAATCATTATAATTTATTTCCTTAAATCTTTATGCAATTGAAATTAGATTTTATATTAAGATAAATTTGTATCACATGATAAATGCATATTAAGGCAGAATAAATACTATGTACACACTAATTGAATGAATCTTATCCTATATTAATTATTCAACGCATAAATAGGAAAGGTCCTCAAAATCTTAACCTAATGCTATCTTTAAAAAAAACTTACTAAAATGCTTAAGAGACTGATCTATAATTATGATAAAATTATTTATCTAACACACATCCTATTCTTTATAAGTAATATTATCCGACATCAATATATGCTCAATCAATGGTATATTAAATTGTTGTCAGTTTAGTCGTTGGCATATAATGTAGCTATTTAGAACAGCTTGCGATTGACTAGGGATGACTCAAATGCCATTCTTTTTCATCATTACTTCGATCCCCAAGTGCACTGTGTGTTCTATTGGATGTGTACTACTTATCACAATCACAAAACACTTGCATCTATTATAAAAAAATCTATTTTATGTTCTTTTAATTTTAATCTACTAATGACCACATATATATCTAAATACCAATGCTGATATTGATATTAGTGATATTAGCATATTTTTAGTGGAAATGTGTAGACTGTCCCGGTAATATTTAAACTTGTAATTCTACTGTTATACTTAGACATGCTTGAATTTTTTAGGTCACCAGATTCTCAATTATATGAGCTATAGTGGTATAAGCTCCTCACTGACTCTGCTAATTTTCCCTAGATCTTTTTAGTTTATTTTATGCGTTGGTCATAGTACACAGCATGTAACCTGAAACTTTTCAACCTTGGAATTATACTGTCCTTGCTGGGTTAGACTCTATAACCCCGAATTAATTCTATGCCGAAATTACAAAAAACCCCTCTTCTACATGTATTTTTCATAATTTTATCAATTGTTTTCATTTTACTGCTAGATTTACCTTTTCTTCAAAAATATATTGAGCGTATTAATTAGAATAGAGAACACCAAAATTGTTTTACCATAAAATTTTTTAACATAAAATGTTACTCATTAAGCACTCAGAGAATAAGAGAATATTAAATGCTATACATAATTATATAATATATAGTAATCATTCAAAAAATACTAGTATAATATTATATATTAGATCTATTGAATTTTTTTTCACATTATCATAATTATTTAATCATAATAATCATATATACATGAGTATTATTTTATCTGGTGATATTTTAAATTATTTAGTCTTCTCTCCTATAAATTTAAGGTGCACAAATTGTGGAAAATTACTGAAGTTTTGGTATTAAGTTTGTTAATTAAGCTTCAACTCAATACGGTGATTGAATATAAATTTAAATTAAATCCTCCAATCTAGAGAGGTGATAACTATCTTTAGTCTAACAGACAACAACACAAATCTTCTCATATAAGCGTAATGGAATAGTGGGCTCCGCGTGCCTGATATACTACAGATTCATATCAACTGCTTCATCATTTTCCTTGTTTATACTAGTTAAGTCTATCAAGCATACATATATACTTTTTGCTAAGTTTATTCTAGGTGATAATATAAAACACTAATGATATTCTATCTTTAATTGAAACAGGTCCTTAACTGTCTCTATTATATATTCACAAATTTTCGAAGGTTAAGCATTGACAGAAAACATTGCAAAGTTTTAATTTATCATTACAGAATACTCTATTATCCTCGCACTGGATATAAGAAAACGAGAAACAAAATGCAACTTTACTTAATTAATGAGTTTAAAAGTAAATTTAAATGAAAAATAAAGTGCCCTATATTTTATTGCTAATATACAAAGATGACTAGTAGATAGGCATAAAATAAATTATTAGTTTAGTAAAAACTAAAAATACGATTTCAGACCAAAGCACTTATGGGTTATATGGAAAATGCTCGAAATTATTTATTAATTTCACTTCCACTTTCAGCCAACGCTAAAAATTGCTAAGCCCTGTCAAAACTTTGATATTTACTATACAACAATAATAGTAGTCTATTCAGGAATAAGCAACAGCACGTCTACTAGAGTCATGGTGACAATTTAATTATAAAAAAAAAGCAAACGGCAGATATATATTTCCATAATTAGTAGGTTTTGTTCGCTATATTAACCAATTTGTAGAATATTTTGTCCATGGTAACATTTTAGATATCAAATGTCATCTTTCATTAAATAGATATTAAAACATGAATGCAAATCTTATGTTTTAGTAATTTAGTAATATATTCAATACTTACAATCGGTACATAATCATTATATTGTATTAATCGTCATTTCGTCGGCTCTAGTAGACAATTATATCTTGCGAATGGAAAAATAAAAAAAGTCTGTTTGCAAAGACAACGATCGACATTGGGATATATAACTTTGTTCTTCATTCAAAATTCAGTTGATTTCCTAAAAGCAATTATTTAACAAAATAATATTAATATACCAAGCTTGGGAGAAAAAAATAATACAGTTCTAACTGTATGGATTGAAAAGAAAAAGTAACTTCATAAGAAAGTTCTGGATTACTCTGTAAGATGATTAAGAAATTCAGATCACCTAGAGTTTATTTACCTCCCTTCAGAGTAGTTATGATGTCTTTTTCTATTTTTATAACATAATTTAATTATTAAAATATACTACATTTAGGCAGCTCTTAGTCATTCACTATATTAACAATTTAATGATGTGGTAGCACTCATCTAAATCACTTTATTATTTAATATAGCTCTTATGGATTTATACAGTGATAATGTCAACTCACTCTCTTCCTAAGAATGATACATTTTATTGTAACAACAATGTCTTTTCAGTTGCGAGCTAAGATTTCTACTACACATTCTTTCCATTGGAGTACTATCCTATAATCATGTGAGATGTAGTTAGGTTAGACATTATTTTATGATTTATTTCGCCAATTATAGCCAAAATTTACTACAACTCCAAGAAAAGTTATGTGCACGTTGACGATAAATGTGAAAGCAACTGTTATAAAGTATTTACCAAAAAATTTTAATCAAAGTTAAAAAGTCTAGCTTGTAAAAGAATTATCTCTCCCATGAGTATATAGTAATTCCATAATTTGGAAATGTGGGTCGAAGTTAGCATTTGCTCGTATTCATCTTAATAAAAAAACTCTAACATTAGCACTCTTTATCTATTATAAAGTGCTTTTAACAACGAAATACCAATGTTAATCAATATATAATAATTGTAAATGGAGTATAAAAAATTACATTTATAGTTAAAATTATTAACTTTTAGATGTCATCGAAATTATTTGCTTATTCCTAATTAATATAAATAATTATTAAAAATAGGTCATATGAACAAAGTGAATAAAACTCAAAACTAGCTAGTGATTATGTATCTAATTACCGTTGATGAATCTAGATGAAGCAACTTGCGTACTAGTGACTCTTACTGTTTTGATTCTAATATTATTTGAGGATTGTTATAATGAAAAATTCAAGATAATGGTTTAACCATTCTTTAATACTTCTTGGAGTCGCAGACAAAGATTAAATATTACTCATAAATAAAGTAATACAGTATTCAATTTAATATTTTTATTCAGTGTATTACTAAATATATTACCTTTGTGTGTTAAAAACTCTCAACATAATGGATGTGATTTCTCATTATGATAAGATGACTGAGCATGAGTCAGCTGGAAAAGTGAACTCGTTGATGATAATATACAAATAAAAATTTGTGATGTTCTTATGTGTGGGTATTTGAGGTCCATATCAGAATATTTAACTAGTAGCTCATGAGAGGAATTAGATGTCTATAATAGCAAATCATAGATAAATTGTTTAAGGAATTAATCTAAATATTATAAACTCAATTAATGTTACCTCTCATCAAGTTAGACAAAATCTCAAGTCTAATGTAATGTGACAAATAAATAAGAGCAATACACTATTAAATTGCAAGTTATAATTGTGTAATAAATTAAATGGCCTAGTAATTGAATAACTTTGCACAAATTCTTTACATATCTACTCTAGGTAAGAGTTCTATCTCTAGATAACTGGCTCAACTAAAAATTAGGCTTCATCAATTTTAATATGGAGTAACCATAATATAGGTGTCCTATTCTTTACATTTAAAATTATAAAGAACTAAAATAAACTTCTTACCTAGCGACAGAGTGTGGCAACAGAAATCTTATTTTTGGTATTGAGTAAATATAAGGTATTAAATTACGATTGTAAAGTAAACAGTTTGCGATGTCATGGAAAATAATATAGATTTCTTAGATGAGTAGTAGTAATTGTAATTGAGAATATTAAAAAAAAAATATTAATCATTATATAAGAACAAAATAAAGATTAATAACCCCAAAAACACAGAATAATAAACTACTTTCACCCTATTTTTGAAGACTTTAATATAGATAAGAGTGAAATAAATAAATTACCAATAAGAAAAACATTAAAAAGATATAAAGAAACCTGTTTGATAATAGAGATAAAACATAATTAACATAGTCACAAGATATAACATAAGTCAGTTTTTTGATTAAATTTTAATATATAAACATATTATATTAAATCATAATTATAAAAACTAATTAAAATATAATAAATAAAACTTATTTCTATGTTCAGATACTACTAATATCTTTTTAAATTATAGAGTGATATTATTATACTATACCATTTTATAACTATTACTGTCTATGGGTTATCAGTCATATTTATTATTCAGTCTATCAATAACTAATTATATACAGATACCTATATAAGTTCATGATACTATGCTCTGAACCTCACTGAACTTATTCGACTATTTATAATGTTCTACTCCTCTTCTATGTCCCTATACTTTACTTATGGTAACTGGTGAATTCGGTGTATAGATACTAGGGCTATATATCATTGGAGCTTTCTATCATTTTTTATATACTTATATACCATAATTATTGACTTCTTGAGCTTTGTATAAAATTGTCCGTTACTATGTCGTATGTGACATGTCAGTCGTATTATTAACTTATACTTTTAGGAACGAATGATAGTATATTATATTGGTTATTCCCTATCTATTCTCTTCTCTTCATCTTAACTCTCTCTTCTCTCTCTATCGTTTCATAATATATATTAATTATTATATGATATCATATTATAACTTATATATTATAGATTAATAGTAATATATCCAATGTTGATTATTTTTTATACTATGTATAGATCTTATACAATTATTAATAAAATTATGTATATATAGTAATTAATATATATTACTTTTTATTATAATACAAACTGACCTTGTGAAATATCTTATAACTAATATATTTTATATATTAACCTATGTCAGTACTATAATTAATAAATTTATATATATATTATATAAGTATATATAATATATATTATTATTTATAATATATATCATATTATAATTATATATATATATTAATAAACTTTATATATTTAATATTATATATATACAAACTTAATATATTTTATATGTAATTCTAGGTATATGTTTTATTCAAAGAAACTAAACTTGAAGCTACTATATACATGTGCAATCAATCTGTAAATATTTCAAGTTTGAATTAAATAGTATCAATTAGATACTCTAACTAATGTACTCTATTCTTTTTTCTTTATATAGCCATTTATTAATATACTGTTATTGATTGCGAGGCACACTATGCCCTACCAGAAATCAATGGACAAGTCGAGTAATTTCTAAAATAACGGAAGACTATTGTTGGATTTTAACTATTAACTTTCCAGTTACGGATGTTACCACCTTGAAATTAGCATTTGAGATTAAAATGATGAGATAGCTAGTATACTATACTTATATATATATATATATTATACGCGGATATATACTTAAAATATTTAGATAATTATTACACTCTTTGGTTATTATTGCATTAGAGAGAAAAAAATAAAAAAAATAATAACAAAAAAAATTTGAATAAGTGCTACACCATACTACTGGTGGGGTTAGGGGTAATCTAGAGAATAACAAAAAAAAAATTCGATTCTTTTGAATTAGCATGAGCCCCCCAAATATTTTTTGAACAGCTATAACATTTTTTTAAATGTACTCTTCATGAATCATAATACTTCGAAGCAATATAGTATACCAAAACATTATTTTCTATTCAATTTGGTGAGTGATATATCACTGAAGGCACTATTTGCTATGAAATCTATTGGAGAACCAAAGTGTATGATAAAAGTGTGGAAAAGTAATGCGTGACTCCAGTGATTTGTCTCACCGTGTGGTTCCTCAACTATAAGGAAGTGTCACCAGATGAGTAGGCGACATCTAGTGTGCGCGCATGGGGTCCCATACAAATCTCTTTGGGCGAGCGCCAAATTCAAATTATATGTAGTCAGAAAAAAATGGAGAGATTTCATTATTTTTTAGGTCATAGAATTCACTGCATGTATTTAATTACTGCTGTAAATTTTAGGATTAAGAGGAATATGTTTTTACTAAAGCCTTTGGCAGATGAGACTTTGTTACCAGAGTATTGCGTCCGATATGGGGCCAATGTTTCTGACATATAAACATACCAAAGAGATTCATAGAAAACTATTTAGATAAGTGATATTATTTTGGCCATATTAGAGCAGAAAAATATTAGGTTTAGATTTATAAGGTGAATAGCCCTATATCTTCGTGAATTATTATCATATAACCGCTACATTTATATTAGCATATATATATATATATACTATTGAGTGATGTAGATAAATGTCACTATTCATGGCTAATATATACCTGTGTTAAGAGTGATGTAATCATCAAAAGGATTTATTGCACTTTCACCTACCATTTTGTTTATATTAAATTAGTACGAAATATAGAAAAACAATTTCTCGCACTATATACTATATTGAGCGTATAAACTTCTACAATAGAACTCCTATCGAGATATATACAAAGTACTATGAACACAATAATATGAGAAATATCCATTTGGGTGAGAATAAGATTTTAGATAGTTTTAACATGTCTATGATATACGTCATTATGGGAAATAGTTCTTGAGAAACATGTTGAAAAGGGAGTCTAAATAAACTAAGATTTTCTATACATGTTTAATACTCATTGTATAGTGTTACGGGTGCTTTCTGCCATACGGGTTGATTTTATTTAATAGATTTTGCAAAAATATAATTACTTGAATCCAGTGAATAAACTAAATGAAACGCATTCTTTTTGAAACATGATCCTCTGTTGACAATTAGTGTAGGAATTTGGACCAGAGTAGCGTATAATTTTTTACATACACTATTTATTTTTAGTTTTATATTATATTATCTCAATTGCAGTGCAGGAGAATTTCTTTTAAAATATACAACAAAATAAAACAAAAAAAAAAAAGAGTCACAACATAGGTTCAGATCCATAAATAGAGAGAAACAAAATTAAAATATAATCCGAAAAATATAATTAACCAAGTCTATAGATTTTTTAATTAACATTGAGGAGCAAAACAAGCAAAAATTTTAAGTGTAAATAAAGAAATATGAAAAACATTTCGTACACTAGCTATTTTTTCGGTGGAAAAAAAAATAATTTGTGCTTAAATTTGTGGAGTAACAAAAATTTTTGGTCATGTTTATTATGTTTTAGTTTATTTTAATATTTATATTAGTTTACATCTACTATTAATATTTAATTAAAAAATATATTGTTTTATTCCATAAAACCCGATAATGTACACAGACCTGAACGAAAATAAATGTTTCTATCTAAAATAACGAGCTCTTGAACTCAAAAAGATTCCTTGACAAATTTAAAAGGGATGTGAAGTACTAAAAGATAAAAGTGGAAAGTTCAGGACAGCCACTTCTACGTTCCGTCCAAAAAGTCCTCAGACAACCCCCATTAGGGAGACTCAAATTTGGTAGTATATTACCCTCTAATCTTTAATAGCAGGTAACTCTTCATGATCAAGTGAATGTCAAGGTTTGTATCCTTTTCGGGATAACCAGTTGGGAGCCCCCCTTTAGGGGGGGTGCTGAAGTCTAATTTTAATATCAGGAAATGTTATAAGCAATGAAACAAATATTATATTCGAAAACCTTTTAAATTAAATATATAGAAATAATAATTTTTTTTTATTGGAAAATATTGGTAATAAATTATTGGTCAGTAGTAAACTGAATTAAAGAGGTAATGTACGAGAAACATATCAAAAAACAAGTTAATAAAGGGGTAACAAAATAAAACATACATTGTTGGATAGAAAAGATAATTTGTTTAAACGACATTTAAGAACATGATATTATTTTTAAGTCTAGTTGCAATTGAACATATATAATAAAACTTTATTTTAGGCATGTGACATCATAGGGAAGTAATATTATGTTTAAGTAATTTCTAACTAAATTAAAAATCATATATAAAAGAAGTTGAAAACAATTAAGAACATCATATGAAGCCAGAAGAAGCGTCTGTTAGCAAAATAGACTGAAAGGTATAATTGTCAATATGTCTGACATAATTTAAATAAAGACTAAAATTTCAATAACTTTAGTAAAAATGTATATCATTATAAGAGTAAAGATTATGAATGATGATAAATAGTTTATTTTATATTTATTATGAAAAATATATTTTACCTCGCAATAGATCAACAAAATCAAAATTTATAATCACATATATACACACAACCACATCACACACTCACACACACATATTTAATATATATATTATATTATATAATAATATAATTAAATATTCATTTATTAATATTAGAATATAATTATGAAACTATCTTAATTTTTAATTTAAAGCTATATTTATTAAATATTTATTTATTTTTTATGTTTTGTAATATGATATTATTGTATATTTAGATAATTTTTCAACCGAATTATATTCAGAATAATAAAATCAGTATAAATTTTTATCAATTTTATATGGATCTATATATATAATATATATATAATTATTATAAGAGTTATTTATATTATCAGAATTAAAATCAATTAGGTGTATAGTTTAATTATAGCTTAAAGTATTTATTTTAGTGAAATATTACGCTCATATTTTTTATAGGCTATTTAAGGTAAATAGAATATCGTACCCATAGATCATTCATATACGCATTATATATGCATTATATATACATTCTATATATATACACATTATATTATATATATATATACTCAGCATTTAATATATATATATACCGCATTATAATCAATTATAAGTGGTAATTTAACTATACTATATATATATATACTATATAGTATATATATGAGTGCATATAAAATTTTATATATATATATCGCGTATATATATATATATCTACTATATATATCTGTATATCTAAATATATATTATATATATATATATATATATATATATTATTTATTATAGATACCTATAATATATATATATTATACCATAAAATATGGAGTTATGTTCAACCATATAGTGTAGTTTTATACATATAGTATTATTATATATATATATTTACATAAGTAAAATATATATATATATTAATATATATATATATATATACTCATATATACTTGTAAATATAATTAAGTAATTATATATATTAATATATATATATAAAAATTTCTATAAATACCTGAGTTCATATAAAGCAAATATTATTCACCAAGAGATAGTCCTTAGATAATATATATATATATATATATATATATATATATTTATATATATATATACTATAATAATTACATATATATATATATAATATATATATATAATAATATAATATATATATATATATGTATCATTATATATATAGTATATTATCTATATATTAAGATATATATTATGTATTATAAGTAATAAAATTATATCCTCCGTACTATTAGGAATAAATATTAAACATCACCAATAAACTGATACACTATTCTCGACATAATATTGAGGAAACTGGTCCATTGTCCCAGCATGGTCGCACTCGAGTGGGCAGCGATGATCCCTGTCCATACACTCAAAACGATAATTAAATATACCAGCATCGCACTCAATGAGTGAGTATCGTGAACAACTCAGGAAGCAGGTTCGTACATATTGCTTCCGAAAGATTAATGGATAAGTGCGACTTGGGAAAGCTCGTTTCTGCTCCTTTTTTTATCATTCTTTCCAACTGATTTCACGCGGCTTTTGGATATTGTAGAGTCTAAGGCTATGAATATAAATGATAAGATTGCAAATGTTTAATAAATTATATCTTTATATAGTAGTATAATATTTTGTATATATCTTTAGGAGTATTACTTTCGGAATTTCTTGTGTTTCATATATGAAGTATAAATGTTAATATACAATAGTATAGTATTATAGTATTATTATATAATAATTTATAATTTATATATATCCACTATTATAAGTAAATATAATATCAAAAATTTATACTAATAATTAGTATATATATATATAAGTACTTATATATTATATATATATATATAATATATAAGCTATAGATATTATTATTTTAATATATTATGTATTAAGCGACTGATCAATAACTGTATATTATATATATACATATAATTTATATTACTATTATATATTATAATAGGGGTTATATAACTATGTATTATTAAGCGCTATATATGATAATATTATTTATTATATATTATATATATATATTATATAATAGGTATTATATATATTATATATATATATACTAATATTATAATAATTAGTAAGTAATAATATATATTATATTTACTATATATAATTATATATACTTATATATTATATATTATATTATTGTATATATATAGTAATGTTATATGAGTATTTTAATCATTATTTTAATATAAATATATAATATATATACTAATATATTATGTATTATATACTATTTATATATACTATTATATAATATTTATATATATATATTATATATATATATATATTTCTTTATCAAAACTTAAAAGTCTACTAAAAACTGTGAACATGGTTTATTTCTTTATGACCTTGAACGTTTCTGGGCGACCTACACCATCCCATTTTCAAAGCTTAATTAATAATATGAAATTATGCTAATACTGTTCGCATCTCCCGAAACGTAAGCTCATAAAGATAAACTAAACTATGTGACATTGAGTCTTCTATCTGGTGCTTTTATTATCATTACAATGGAAATATATATTATTTTATAGTAATAATATATATCGATTTATATAATATATAATAATAATATTTTATTTATTAATAGATAATTATTATATATATTACAATATATATAACAATATTATACTAATATATATATAATATATTCAAAAGATATAGTATATAATATACAAATATACGCTATATAGCATAACTATCCGGTTTATATTAGCTCCTAGTGTATTACGTCCCGTATTAATTATATGATAATATATTATCAATATATTCAGTACGTTTATAATAATATAAGTATTACCGTGACTCTATATAATCTAATACCTATTGTGGACTATTTTATACCTTGTCAATTATATACTACTTCATTTATTATAATACTATACTAGTAATATATTTATATAGTAGTCTATATTGCCTTCGTTTTAATAAGATTTTTTAAAAACATAGAGAACAAAATCAATATTATACATAATAAGAATATTAATTAGGTGATACATATTATTTATATTATTTTAATATTCATACAATATATATATAATTACGTAGTTAGTATGAGGTGGTGCCAGAATGCCAATAGGGAACACCGCTTCAAAAATACGGGTAACATTCTTATGGAGGTAAAGAGTGGGATGACATATTTATCTTATACCATGCATTGCTCGGTATACGTTTTCGTTACGGGGATTCCAGCTCACCACTATCAACTGTATAAGTGAAATATTGTCCGAACATGTCCGGCAAACTAACGCTACGAGGCGCGCAAATAATTATATTGGTTAGAGTTTAATGTTAAATTTTGTTTTTGTTTTGAGAGCGGATCTCACCAACGTTGCGATCAATATGACTTAACAATGGCGCTATAGTAAAAGAGGAATAAAAGCAAGTTGAACCCATCCTGTCGAAGAAAGTCCGTGATACTTCTCCCAGATTGTATGGAGAGTAAAGTGTCGTGGGCTTTATTTACAACGAAACAGATATTGTACTCCTCCGCTACATGAACCTCAGGGATTTGACACCTATCGCAGGGCTTAGATTTACCAACATGACAAGTGCCGAAGACTCTCATGATGTTCTCCCATTCACATTGTCTTGAATAATGTTGTCTTAATATCCGTGTACCACAATATTACACGCAGATAATTTCGTTTGTTGATGGCGCTAATACCACGCTTTTCCTAAACAGGAAGTATGTTCGATAATTTGGCATCCGCGTATATGGCATGTGTGACCCAGGAAATGCAATGAAGGCTCGGCGTGCAATTATGTCCTTGCGGTAATCAAATGACAACGGAGACCTTTTGCCACATAGGTCAAGTTTTTCACGAGGACGTATCCAGCAACTATGTAGATACTGGAATATTTAGACGCGACAGGGCATTGCGGGTAGAGTTTATTGCTGTTCTAACGCTACATCGTCGCCGGCATGTACATTCTACCGTGTGAATTTTGACTGGCAACCCGTCATCGTGAGCAGAGTAACGTAGAAGAGAGGAGAGCGGACCAAACCTTCGCTGCTCAGCATCCCAAGTATAGTTACTGCCATATACGAGACACTGGTCGACAGATGAGAATCGCCATGGATTTATCATATTTTGGCACGTGTATCAAGCATTAACTGCCCTACCAACATATGGCCTCGTACGAGACTTTCTGTGAATATTTTAATCGAGTAGATTTATATCACACGGAACGGACGTATGTGCCACGAAAGGGTATGGTGTTGTGAACTGAGACGAAGCATCTTCAGTAGACGTATGACTGGGAAAAAGATGACAGCTTAGGTTTCTTCATTCTTATTTTCCCCTCATTATAAGCAACTGTATCAAAGGAGCAATTTAGATAAGGCCATAGAGTTTATGATTGTAATTATGGGGCTGGGATACTGGGTGCCACAATCTTAACTTTGCCCCCTAGGTGTTCTGACCTTGACCAACGAAAAGAAATCAGTGGTCGTGACCAGAACGCTTTCTATAAATTACCTGTACCGGAATGGGTTTCGAAGGAGTGCTATCCTCTGATGTTATGCAATCACCGTTATAAAATCTTAACTGTACAATGTTGTTTCATTTAGAATAGCTGCCAGACTGACTTTGCGCAGTAGACACACACAATATCTGAGGCTCTCACGATTCTGTCGCTTATTATTTTAATATAAGCGACCGATAGGTCTCTGGGATGCACTGTTACCATGGCCTTCTAAATAACACGTCGCCGAACTTCAACTCCCGTATGAAACTATCATTGACCATGTCATGGGAGCGCTACTCAATAATGGTGTCGTATAAAGTTCCATTTCTCTCCCTAGAAATCACAATAACGTTATCGGTTAAAGTCGATGGAAAATGATAATCAGTGCAATCGGTGTGTGGAGAACATGAACAATGCAAGGTGAATGCCGTTACAGATAAGGAAACAATTGTTCCGTAAATTTATAGGAGGTTAGCCCTTAGCAATGCATCAAGAAGCTGGGGAATTGGACTTTGCGATACTTGTCAACTATTGAGTAACCTAGTATATTACTTAGTCATTGTGATATTGGGTCCTCAATAGAATAAGATAATGCAAATAGTTTAATTATTTTGGAGTGAAATTCTGTGTCATCATACGTTATTCTCCACTACCAAGTCATCTTGTTGGTTCTGTCACTAATTACTCCGTAACGGAAGCGTTACCGTGTGAGCATACTGGGATTCGAGTATTATACCTCGCTATTTTTTTCATCATGTACGCCATATATGAAGTGGCGCAGTTCATTATGGGAAAAACGCCTATATATATATATATTATTATATTATATGGGTATATATGTTTCATATATGCAAATATATTTTTTAAAAATGTTCTTTCCTAACACATACTCTGTAATACTTTAATTTCCTTTTACTATATGTATAGATAAAGTGTTTATATATATGAATATACTGGTGATATACATTAAATTTTATACCTGCTTTGAGTTTTTGGTAACTATTGCTCAAAGGGGAATCATGTAACTAGAGAACGGCAAAACCTAATAAAAAGTAAAAACTAATAAAATTAATATATATTTTAGTTATTTCATTTTGAGAAATTTTTATAGTGAAAATTTTTTTTTTTCCATTTGTTTCATTTTTTTTGTTCCCAAGGATAAGTATATTTTTATTTATTAGCCAATTTAGGGGCCTCCGATGAATCGATTATGGGGTACAGAGGGGTGATAAGGGTACTGAAGGTCCTCCCGGTATCGTTATCTCATCTTCAGAGGGCCGAGAGACTACCTATTCAACTTGAATATCTACTGACGGTCCTACTCTAAGGGTGTTTGTTAGTTTAATCATAAAAACAGACTAATAATTTTGATATATTTAATAATATATCTTACTATATTATATAATATAATATTAATATTATATACTATATATAATATAATATAATTGTTTTATATTCTTAAATAAATGGAAAATAGGTAATGTATAAGACATCAGGGTTTCGACAGTATTAGTAGGATATAGAATATTTATATTCATATTATTATATATGATTAATGTATTATATATAATATTTATATATTATTATATATGAATATTATCTATATATAATAATATCTATATTATATATTATATTTATATATAAGTATTTTTCGTTATATATATATAATATATATATATATATAAATATATTTATTAAGTGTAATAAGTATTATAAGAACAAATATATATGGTTTACATATTCAAATCAGTAATAATTCATTAAATTAATAACTAATTTCAATTTTTTTGGTTAAATTTACGGGGGAGCTTTCGAGTCGTAGTTGGTGGGACTAGTGGTGGTGGGAAGAAATAAGTCCCTACCGGTCGTGTGTTTATAGAGATGGACCGAGACGACACAACTAATAAAAAATAATCGCCATACAACCTGAAATATATCTGCGGATCTAAACTTTAAAGGAGTGTTATGTTATAGATATAATTATTAAATCATTAAAATCAGACTATAAATATATTTATTCATATCAATATATATATATTATAATTATAAATCATTATAAAATATTAATTATATAGCAACTTATTATGTGATTTATATAAGATATTAATTTATATTAGATGATAAATTATCAATTCTATCAGCATAAAATATAAATGACATATATAATTAGAAATAATAATAATATATATATAACGAAATAAAATAAAATAATATATATATTATTATATATAATTAATAAAAAATTATATATATATAATTAAAATATATAATATATGAAAATATCTAAATTAAAAAAAAATAATAAATAATTAACAAATAACAAAATAATAATAATGGTTAATACTTACCGAAGTCTGATATATAGTAGTATGATATAATTAAACTTACTTATATATATTTATTTATATATATCTATTATTATTTTTTATTTAATTATTAATAATCTCATAAAAGTAACTATTAATCTATCTCTAAATAATATAATATTAAATAATCTCAAAGAAAATTATCTTTTATATATATTAATTTATTTTTTAACGTATTGTTAGACAATATATGGGGCTATAATATAACTTTATTATCCTAACTATAAATAAATAAATATATAGTATTTGAGATTGAATAAGCTTTCAGTACTATTCTGTGATATATTATATATATGCTCATTCTGATTGTTTATTATATATATTTTTCTCACTATTTTTTTTTTTTTTCTATATTTCTTTTTTTGTGTTGAGAGTGTAATACATACAAAAATAAACGTAATCTAAATAAAATAATTAATTATTTTGTTTTATTTACGTTGTTAAGGTTTCTTTTCTTATTTCATTGTGGTTGACATCCCTGGATTTTATTATTATATACAGAACAAATTGAGAAGAATCACTGACAAGTTTTTAAAATTACGTAGGAATAAAATTTAATGCCTGCGCATTATCATGATCAACTTCTGAATCGTCTAGACTCTTTCCCTGGCAAAACATAAAATCTTACCTAAAATTGTAAAGAATATAATATGGAAAAGTTATTTCACTTCAATTAAAACTAATTTTCTGTATTTTATTGTATATTCATATTTTTCAAGAATCGATTTCTATTACTGCATTTTATACAATCAATAATATGTAATTTTTGTTTCTAGTGTATCCTGTTGTCCGTTTTTCTTTGTTCCGTGAATGTCTGCTCTTTAGACAGGCTGAGCCTATATAATATACTTATATAGTAATATTACATATCTCCTTTATATTAGTATATATATATATATATATATATATTAATATATATATATCTTATATAATAATATATTATATATATATTTATGGTTTATAGATATTAAAAATATGAGGTCGTGATAGTCAATACAGTATGGAAATATAATCAGACTATATATATATATCTATATAATATATATATGATGATATATATATATATATATATATAATACCTATTTATATATATACAATCACTATATAATATATTACTACTCTTATTTTTCAAGACATTTATTTCTCATTCTGCATTTTATATCAACTCAATAATATGCATTACTTCTTAATATATAATATATAATATGGGTATATAATATATAGAATCTATATAATACTATATATATATTTATATATATAATAATTAAATCGTTATTAGCTATAATAATATATTATACAATGAAGGTATTAGTTAGAACATTTCATTATGAATCACTACTACATCACTGAGCATCTTATACTATAACGATTATGTGAATTATATATAATCAAACTACTATTTATATTGTCACTATACTATATAAGTATTATAATATATATAATATATATATAGATATATATATATATTATATATAAGGAAACAGATTATTTTTTATATTTAAAAAAAAGTTAATTTATTTATAGTTTTTCTAAGTTGGGATTTTTTTTTTTTACTAATAGATCTTCATTAAAATATCTTATATTTTAACATTCAAAGGAAAAGTTTATTTACTTAATAATATGTTAAAATAATGATATATATATATATAATATTAGTATATATAATATATAATATCTATATTATAATATATATACAATATAACTAATATTATATATAGGTATAATTATTGCTGTGAAATCTCAAATGCTTTAGCTTTTGACAAAGAAGATAATTATCAATATTATATTTATGTACTTTGTAAATATATATATTTATATATAGGTATATATTTGAAATATTATTTTTCTGAATAGACAGTATAAGTTAGATATAAGCATATATATAATATATATATAACTAGAGAATCTATATATAACATATATATATATCATATATATTCTATTTTATTATATATATTGAGAGTATATATAAAACGTAATTATGTTATATTAACTAAAAGACTAAAATGAAGTTTTGAATATTATAAAAAATGGGTATAATATTTCATAAATAATAATTATAATCATTGCTAATATACTAGTAATATATGTATAATAATATATTATATATAATTATAATATATTAATATGATTTAACTTAGCTAGTTATATGAGAGCGTAGATATGTCTTTTAGACATATTTATATATATATAGTCTATGTTGTTCTGAAATATATTCTATCAAGCCGTTTTTATGTATACTAAATTATTTTATATTAATATATATATATATCATATATATATATAATATATGATATGATCGTTGTAATAAAGTGGGATAGTATGAGATTAATGTGTGGCTATCATAATATTTCAAAACCTAAATATAAATGAAATATATATATATAAATTATTATATATCTATGTATATTCTCACTACTATAAAACATAAAAACTAAATGTATAAAGAAATAATATATAATATATAAGGCGTAGTCTATAATTTCTCTAAATACTGTTCCCGCTAGAGTAGTATAATTATTATATTATTGATGATAAAATATCAAATGCTAAGAATAATACAGATAAATGGACAGTAGAGTTATCTTAATAATGTACATATATAATAGTATAATATATTATAGTTGACTATTAAAATATATGTATAGCTATATATATATATTATATCCTATTATATATATATATAACTGTATGATAGGTATAATGATTATTGTAATATTATTGTTATCTGATTATTATATCATATATTATATTATTATATATATATATATATATTATATTATATATAAATTAGTATAATATTAATTTTGTAATCTTACGATTATCGGAAAAATATCTATATTTAGTCAATCTGCTATACTCATATATAGCTATCAAGGCTTATTTATATATTAAATATATACTAATATACTAATTTGTATTAACTTATTTATGTATATGTATTTTGCGTAATCTTTTTCAAGGATATTTAGTTTATATTAAGTATTTTATTGATATTGAATGATTAAAACATTATCCAACCCCATAAGAACCTTTTTTATATATTTAATAGTATTATATTATAAATAAAATAATTAAAATATGTATATGAGTAATATGACCTTTTAATCAGTCTGTTATTATTTTTCATAAAAGTAGTTTCATGATTATACATGGACCGATACCTTTCAAATTTCCATACTTAACGAATACTCAATACCTGAGAATTTTCATAATAATTACTATATTACTATACCTAGGTATAATAGATGTATTAGTATATTAGTTGATCGTAATATGTTGATTCTTAATCCATCTAGGCTTTCTTAGGAGTAATAATATGTAATATTGTTATCATAATATTCTTTTTATTGACAGTAATATTTGTTTTTCAAATATTTTTATATATATTTTCAAATTAGAGAGATAATATATTATGTTATTAATATTACAACGAACATAAAAAATATCATTTATTTTATATATTCAAAGTAAAAGATTATTTATTTTATAAACTCAAAATTAAAGATTTTTTATTTTAAATATTCAAAAGAAAAGGCTTTATATTTTATATATTCAAGGTTAATATATTTATTACTTTTATATTATTTCAACTTATCTTCGAGTTATTTATTACTTTCCTATTTTCATATTCACAAGAGAACGGAAAAACGTCTAGAAATCCCTTTAAAAATTATTTATAATAAGCCTTTCACATCCCATTAGAAATAAAATAATATAATAATATTATATTTAACTATGTCAATGAAATTTGTTCCAAGTCAATGAATGACTTCCTTTAAGTAAAGCTACCACAACACACTTACGCACTAATAGCGCATCTCTTTCGAAAAGTAGAAAGCCACTGAATGATCCTACCGTGTCCTTACCCTCCTCCTCCTTGACCGTCCCTACCTCCCCTAAAGCCTAACTCTCACTACCTCCCTACCTACCTACCTACCTACCTCCCTACCCCCCCAACATTAGTTTGAATTCTCAATTCATCTTTTGCATCTCTCACATCACATATCAATCCATGAATACATTAATCAACAACTGAGGCATCACAAATCCTTGATGCACTTTCATTAACAGATAAAACATCACATATACAAACATCTCAAATTCCTATAATATATATTCTATATAATATACATAAGAAATTGATGAGTCATTTAATACCAGCTATTACATATGAACAACAACTTGTTTTTCTGTATAATTATAATATATAATATAAGTATTTAGTTATATTGAGGTTACTGATTTATAAATACATTATCATTTTATATCAGGCTCTAACCACATAAAGTTTATATATAGTAAATATAATAGTCATTAATCATATAGTTATAGTTAGGTTTAAAGTATATATTATACCATAAGTGTCGATAAAGTGAATATATATGCGATTAATGTCACAGATATATTTGAGCTATAATATAAAATTTAGATGTGATAAATTTAGTAACTTTATCTTAAGATTTGGATATATAAGTAAACTATTAGATTAAAGACTTGCTAGATAATTATTAGTAAGTTCAAAAGTAATTATGGATAATTAAAGTATTTTATATCTATATATTATATATATATATATATTGAGTTAAATATAAAATACCGTATATATACAGGCGCATGAGTTAGAATACCTATACTTTATACGATTGTTACTATAATAGTATAACTTACATAGCACAGGTACGGAGATCAGATTCCAGCAGATGATAAACAGGAGTGTTGAGGCATACGCGCAGAAAGTGTTAATATTTATGTGAGCTATAAATATCAATCTGTTTAAGATTCCGGTGACATCGCAGGTAGCACATTGGATAAGTGTTTGATGCAGATGACGATATTGAGTTTATATTATAAAATATAGTTAGATTTATTCTTGCGATATGTTTTATCTTATATATTTAATTACGTGCTACTGGTCTTGTTAGTATTGCTGCTACGTATATTATATATCATATATAATATATAATCTATTATATTAATAATTAAAAACTTTATATTATTTAAAATTTTATATAATATAGTATATATATAGTATTTTCACCAATGTATAATTAATATTATGAAAGAAGATTTTGAGAGGTATATACATATTATAATATATATATATCATATATAATCAAATATATTTATATATGTAATGTTATTAAATATATAATTATTATGAGGATCGAATAGCTATATTGATATATACAGCATACTCACATTATGTAAGTACGTTATTAGTAGTGCTATTATTCATTCGAGTGCATTATATTTAATTTATATATATATATAGATATATATATATACTAATATAATATATATATATATATATATATATATAAAATATGATATTATATATATATATATATATATATTATATAAGTATATATAATATATAATCATATTATATATTTATATATATATAATATATATATATCATATATATATATATATAATATATATATATATATTTAAAATATATATATATATATATATATATATATTAATATTATATATATATAGTTATATAAATATTATATAATATATAAGTATATATATTATATATATATACTATATATTATAATATACTATATTATATATATATATATATAGTATATATATATATACATCTAATATATAAAAAATTTTTAATGCTTAAAAAAATTTGAAGTAACTTTACTATATTTATATATATTAGGATATAAATGCTGCCCCAGAAATCATTTTCTTTAAAAGTTTCCGGCATATATACTATAATTCAGGTATATATATAAATATATAATAAAAAAAGTTAATTATACGATTTTTACTTATTTAGTTTGCCCTATATATAAATAAAAAGAAAAAAATAATAAAAAGATAAATACTTTACAATATATATATAAAAATATAATAATAATATGAATGGCATTTAAATATTATCTATATATATATAGTATATATATATTAATTTATATATATAATATAATAATATATTAATTATCTTATATTATATATATTATACCGTATAGTATATATAATATATATATATTATATATATATTATATATTATATATATACTGAACATATTGATTATCTAGCTAATACTCATAATACTATGTATATATAATTGATGTAGATATATATTTAAAATTTTTACTAATAATTGGGTAAATATAATAGATATATATATATATTAAATTTATATATATATATAGGGAGATATATATATATTTATATATTAATAACTATATCATATTATTTTATATAATATCATATTTATAATTGTGGTAGGATGAGCTTACGTAGAGAAAAAACGAAACTAATCCAAGTATAGAAAAGACGAACCAATCAAGTAAGAAGAGAATTGAAGTAAGTGATAGCAGATTGTTACCGCAGAAATGAAAGAAAGATAACAAGTTACTAGGATGCACGAAAAAGTGGAATGTGGCTGTACACAAAAGTTGTAATCTAGTTAAAGATCGTATAGAGACGGACACAAATATGTGGGACGGATCCAGCGCCATTTTGAGGACTGAGGATAAAAATGTGTATGAAGATCAATGTTTGAAGAACAAGACGGAGTCCAGGAGTGTTGACTTCAACGTCTTACAACCAACAGGAGGGACCAGCGGGTGTTCGGGCGTCTTCATCGGGATTCGCAAGAGGTTCCCTGACGCAGTTACAGCTTAAGGTTCCTGGTGAGACGAGCTGAGCGGCGACTCTTTTCTTGGAGAACGTGGGTCTGCGAGGAAAACACTTTTGCGATACAGAAAGTAGTACAGTACCAACGTGTATAATACAGTATTTGAGATTGAGTAGTTTAACTTATATTGTAATTAGGTTAAGTTTCGACGATCAGGTCGGCAAAGTTGCAGTTTAGTGAATTTTTTTGGAATTATTAATTTAATGTATTTATTTTTGTGAACTGTTTAGTGCATTATTTTGTGAACTAATTAATGACATGTTTACTGATTATGCTTTGAATTAAAGTGAATTAGCTATTTTGAAATGTTGTAAGTAGTTATAGAATGTTCAATAGATACTTTTGTTACGATAATAAATGTTTTTAGAGAAAATCCAACAGCAGTTTTTAGACCTCACGCGAAGAAAAGAATCGGTTCAATATTGACCCTATAATATATATATATATATATATATATATATATATATATATATATATATATATATATATATATATATATATATATATATATATATATATATTATCATATATATATATATATATAAATATTCAGTAGCGGCTCGTGAACGCGAAAACATGGGGAGGCACTTCAAAAATACTATTATTAATATATTACTAAATATATACCTATATATATATAATATATTATATATTATATATAGTATATATATATTATACTATATATATATATATATATATATAATATCTTGATAATCATTGGAGTATTTACAATAAATATAAGGATCTATAGATTATTATTTATAAAATAATATCAACAAAATGTATATTTAATATTGTTTAACATGGATCTCCCTCATATATTTTTATATATTATATATATATTATATATTTATCATATAAGGATTATATATAATTTATATATATATATTATAATTTTTAACACTAAAGGTCTTTCCTCTTATTGTCTGCTGTCTCAACTAACCAGCGGATGTTAATAAGCCTAACTTGTTTTGACAAAGCTAGAAAGGTACTTTTCAATATTATTTTAAAATCATTTTTTACATTCTTGTATATATTTTTTTTTGAGTGTAGAAGATGGTTATATTATCTTTTTTCTATATATAAGAGAAATTTTTTTTTATTGATGTTTAAATTTTGTAATCGGCACATGAGAGTAACGACAGACTTTCAAGGTTACATTTTAAACTAATTTCTTTGATAATTTACTGTAAAAATAGATCTTTAAAAAAATTAGGGCAATCAATTTTTTGATAAAGAAAAATATAATTTAACTTGTAAAACTTAATTATTTACTTATATATAATATATAATATATATATTATATAAGAATTAAGTTGATCTAACTACCAATTTTAATGCTATATATGATATATTGAAATATATATTATAATGTTCTAGCTACCTATATATATAGTTTAGTAGTTTTATTTTATATATTATCGATCTTTCTCTATTACCAATAAATAAAACGGGCTGTGCCCTGTCACTTACGAAGACCCTCCATGCCGTCCTGTCTCGTGTACATCTCCTCTTCCTCCACCTGTTCGAGGTTCGTCCTACTCTTCATTGCAGCTGCCACAACTCCATCTACCCATCTCTTCCTTGGTCTTCTTCCGCGGACGTATCAGCGGTAAAACATTTTTGCCGGTCATCTCTCATTTCCATTCTTCTAACATTGTTCGTTACCATCTCACTATTGTTTTTCCCACCAGTCCAGAAACAGGCTCTACCTCTAGCTTCGTGCATAATCTCCACATTTCTCCTCCTGTCTCCCATCTACTTGCTCCGACTATCAGTCCTTAAAACCTTCATCTTCGCCGTCCTCCACCCTAACTTCTGGTTTTGGTGGTCAGAGTCCACTTCTTCGCTCCGTACGTCAGCGTCGGCCCTCAGCATCGTGTGGTGATAAAATTCGCAACCTTCACGGCATTGTGCTACTCCGTGCAGTTTGTGACTATCGGGTGAACAGATGCTCGTGGTCTTTTGAGAATTTTACTCGAGTTTATCACTTCGTGAGAATCTTCGCCTTGTGTGTAATCTCCCCCTAAGCGATCTGTGAGATGCGTCACTTCCCCAGGTAACTAGACAGCGGTGTGTGTGTTGATCTCGAAACAACGATCCCGTCCACCTGTGAGAGTGCGCGTTGCTAAATCTCTCACTACATCTCTATCTATCTCTATGGTGGCTTTACATATTCATGCCGCCCACTCATCGCCGTAAACACTTCCAACCTTATATTGTCGTATCCGCTGAGCCCTTTGTAATTGTCTCCTTATCTCTCACATATATATCGCTATTAATTTCTTGTCGACTGTCATCACATACTAAACCGAGTGGTTAGCCATCTCTCACTCATACCTACCTGCGCAGCGCACATTAACTTATAACATTTAATTCCATAAACAGTCGACAAAAGTAACGATGAGTGAGTAATCGATACTGCCTTGGTATCTAACTACACTTTCATCTCACCTAACTGTGCCATAATCCTTCTATTACCTGTTATTACTAAAATTAAAACATATACAATACTATTACCCATAAGAGATGGGTACACAATAATTATACCAATAGCACTTTTTCCTATGGTGTTCCTAATTCTGTGTGTGTCAAAAGCTTTCTCTAAATTTATAAATGCGATATATGCATTTCGCTGGCCTGCTCCCAGTTTTTTTCTCACTTAATCATCTTCAACGCAGAAAATCAGATCAGCTTGTTCCTCTCCTGGTCTAATTCCTGTTGTGCTTCATTTAGTTTTATTCTCTTCCCTATCTCCCCTCCCTGACAACTCCTCCTTCTCATATACCGTTTACTTGCGAGTACGTAAGTTGTTGCAATCACTTCTATCCTCCTTCGTTATAAAAGTGTGTAGCGTACATAGAGGTTTATTTGATAGATTTAGTAAATTATAACTATACTAGACTTATATATAATATATAGTATTTATATATATATATATATATATATATATATATATATATAATAGCTGGCTATTTTTTTTTTTGAAAATTCACAGCGGCATACATTCTAAAAAATAATAATGAAGGAATAGTCCAAAGCCGAAAATGGCAGTCTCTTTTAGGAATAAAGTTAACAGCCTCTGAAAAGTTAAATTTTCCCATAAGACTTTCTTTTAATCACCAATTAGTCGGGCCTTCGTGCTCGTTTTAGGGCCATTCCCTACGTTCAGGTTATGATAAAAGATTGTTAATTTCTACATAGATTTTCGTCTGTGTATAATCTAACAAAACTTATATAAACTGCCTTAGGAGGGCCTGAAAATGAGACCTAACCTGGATCGATCCAATATTGAAAAGTCTATGGGATGTTTTTAGACTTTGAACTTTGAGAGGCTTGTAACTTTTTTTTCCTAAAAGAGAGCGACAATTTTTGGTTTTCCCAACAACAACTTATTCCTTCATATATTATTTTTTTAAGAGTATATTCCTGTGATTTTCATAAAAAATTCCGGGGTGACACAACCCGATCCTGAAAATCAAAGTCAGGAACATTCTTTACAAACTAAAAAAAAAAAAAAAAAAAGAAAAAACTTTTATTTTTACATTGATAAATATATTATATATAATTATATATAGTGAACGCTATTACATCTATAGTATATATAAGTAATATGTATTTGTACTTTACATTGAACCAAAATTCAATGGAACCT